>JAAAKE020083891.1:0-22885 GCA_010014785.2 Anisolabis maritima | reverse complement strand
ACGTCAGGCTGAAGGTATGTATAATCGAACAGGGAGCACCTTAACAGAAGAAGAACAACAAATTCTTCTCTTTGAAGGCGGGGTTTTAATTCAGTTTTTTTTTTTTTTTTTTTTTTTTTATAACAAACATTTTATTGCACTGATCTATTAATGACATACATACTTTTTTTATTTTCGGCTTTTATTAGATTTTCCATGAGATGAAGGGTGAAATGAGATGAATTAATGAGAACCATGTCGAGATGAGATTAGAGCATGTGCATGCATAGTATTAGATTGTACGCATTCTTGATTCATCTGCAAAAGCGAGAGATTATATTTATAATTAAAAATTGGCTATTTGGTTAAATAATTGAGATAAATGGTCCTTTAAAGTTCTGAAAACAGTATATACTATATATTATTATAAAAAAATTTAAAATTTTTTTAAATTTTATATAATTTTAATATAATAAAAAAAGTCATCAAAATTTGGAGTAAATAACCTTTTTTATTTTCTCTTATACAAAGTATAGGAAAATAAGTAAACATCCAAAAATTCGATCTCGAGATTTTAATTGTTCTTGTCATTTTGAACCTCCATGGGTCCCAAAAAACCACTTTCTAAAATTATGTCTGTCTGTTCGCTAATAGTCCGAGCACGCTTTAATATAGATCAACCCAAATTTACATAGATACATTCCAGCAAAATCTTAGATCTTTATCAACTTTTTGGTTATTTCCGGCAACCGGAAGTGGAACTTAACCTAAAACATTTTTCTAAAAACTGTGATAATTCACCTATCTGTATATGAGAAAGGACAAGGGGACGCCATTCTCGGTTCGGTAAGCCCGAAACTACGTACAATAGAGTGCATAAATTTATTCGTGTTTGGTTGCTGGAATGTAGGCAATGGCCAACACACTTGATTAATTGTTCCAAAGGCTCTCTAGATCGTACTACGCTTGCGCGTTTGTTAAAATTTCATAGAAATTAAAAATTGCGCATGCATATTGCGATCGAGAGAAGCTCTACGAAGAAAAATCCATTAGTGAGCTGGTTCAAAAAGCAAAACGAACCAATGTATCAAATTCCATTGTGTTTCTTTATCTTATAAAGAAGTAGTTGATTATGAGGAAAAAAAAAATAATTTCCTTATTGGAACCATTTTCTAAAATGGTTATTGATTTAACATTAAACGTTAAAATCTAATCCATTTATATTCATATTTGACTTTTGTAAACATCTCCTTCATTATATTTTAATTTAAATTCAAAAGTTTCTCCCTCTTCGCTTTTATTCAAATAATCTCTATAAATGGGAATACTTTAATTATTTCTTATTGAAAAGGGAAAAAAATGACTCAAATACCACTTCAACTCAATATTTCCTTGTTTAAAGGAATGGGAAGTATTGTAATTTCATCATTTTTTAGAAATTTTACCGATAAACACTAGGTTATTTGTACTATGATTGTCAATCAGTGGACTAGTTCAGATATAGATTTGTATACAATTTTTAATTGTTAATTATTTTAATTGGTCTACAGAAAATGACGGTTTACTGATGTTATTTTATTTCATTTTTTAATACTTGTTAAGAGAAATTTTTTTTAAAAGGCAAGGTATCATAAAACAAATAAATGATTTATATATACAATATATATATATGACTATGACTTGGAAGGTAATAGTTGTAAGAAGAAAGAACAAATTGATCAATCAAAGATGGTCTCAATCTAAGGCCGAAATGTCCTTCCTAATCAAATAAATTTTATTGGTTTGAATCTCCAACTCTATTTCAATTCCGGAAGTTTATCTAATTATTAAAAATTATTTCCTTACTTCTTCTGAAAAAATCAAATATAACCACCTACAATCTAATAGTGCTCTGCACTCTTTTTCTTTATCAATTTCTTATTCCCACGATTTGGGATCGGCATTTTCCGCGTGCGTTTGAACAAACAGGCACGTCGCACGGCCTGATTTTTGAGAATGATGATGAGGAGAAGTTGCTAGAACAAAAAATTTGACTAACTTATACTTGTCATCCACTTATTCATAAGATGTCAGCCACAAAGTGTAATTATCCACATATAATTAGATAATTCACTATTCTAAAAAATCTTTTACGGTTTTTTTTCACTAAAAAATTTTCCTTGATCGTTCACTTCCAAACTGACCTTCCTTTTTTATTGATCGATCTTCATCATAAAAGTGACATATTTTTTGTCCATGTCTATTTACATATTATGGAAAAATTATTCTCAAGACCAATTTGTCAAAATGTCATCTAACAAGAAAAAATAAGAAAATAAAAAAAAAAAATTATTTCGAACCCTTCGGCTTCACGAGATGATGCACAACATTATCCGCATTTCATTTTTGAAAAGACAAAAACAACCCTTTTTGTAGAACCATCACAAGAAAGAGAAAACCAATTTCCTCTCAAGCTTCCTTTTCTATTCCCTTCTCTAAACGATCACGCAACTTTTTTTTTTTTATTATCGTGCTCCTATCGAAATTTTTGCTATAAAAATGTTTTTAAATTCCTTTAGTACATACCCTCAGCAGAGTGATAAAATTTTAACTAGATGAATTTAAAAAGCCTTAACCATGAATATAAAATAGTATTTTTTTTTATGAAAAAGAGTCTTAAATTATTAATTTGTTTTAATAATAGACTAGACCATTTATTTTAAAATAAATTAAGCTTAATTAAGCATTTTATCTTCAGTAAAGTTCAATTTTCCAAATTTATAGGGAAATTAATTATAATTACCTCTCCAATAAAGGGATTATAGGAATATTAAGGAAATTATGAAAAAATCTTTGCAATGACGTGAGAAGAGGGAAGGGAGAAGTTATTCTCTTCTGAACATTATTTTTTAATAATTGTTTCAATAATATTTAACGATCTTAATTTAAAAAATTTTTGTTACATTTTATATTTGTATTAGCTTCGGCCTACGTACAAAGGGGAGTTCTCTACTTGATTTATTTTACTATATATGGGGCATAGTTTGAATCGAGAGATTGTGTTGCATAAAAATTTAATATATAGGTATATAAAATTTCCAAGTTCCAGATCAACAGGAAATTATTTAAATCCCGAACAGATATTCAAAGTTTCAAATAAAGTGTGCGTCTCTGCGTCTGATTATTCTTTAATCGTTTACAGCATTCAAACAAATCTTAGATTAATTGTAAATCATTTTTCGAAAAAATTTAAAACGACTCCTAGATGTCAAATATCAATTGTAGCATTTTGAAAATTTGAAAATATCTCTTGAAGCTGATAGCTTCTTTCTTTATAAGTACATATACAAATAAATATTAATTGTCTCATGACATCAAGTGGACCGCCTTCTTCAAAAATAATAAAATGCTCCGCTTCTTTTCTTTTAGTATTATATAAATATTTTTTTTTTTTTAATTCAGAAAAAAAATATTCTATAAATATATATACACTAAAGTAATGTTTCTCGAAATGGAGAAAGGCCGCGAAGGGGAATCTCTGCATAAAAAAAAAAAAAACCAAACAAGTAGGGATAATATCCAACTTCTCTCCTTAAAGAAAAAATACATAAAATTAAAAAATAATTTTAATTTTTAATTTTCGGGACAAACTTTTCTAATTACATCTATAGACAATTTGCAGCTTGTAACTGCGCATAAGAAAGTTTTCATTGCTGTACTTCAGCACAAAGGCCTTGGCTAAACTGGTTCTTTTTCCACCTTATACCAACACTTGGTATACTAGCCCAGAATGTGTACGGATAGATGCCATGCTCTGCCCCACACTTCCTTCCATCAATAAATACCTGGTGTAAACAAGTCAAAACCATATCAACAACCAACCATTCAAAGAATGAATTGTGAAAGGATTTACTCGGATGTGAACATTGAATAGACTTCACTGACACCTAAAAGTCCGTTTATGGCAATCAGCACATCATCATAAACAAGTAGAAAGTTTTTTTATATTTATTTTCTTTTTTACTCACATTTATTTAAAATTAATTAATAATTATTTTTCAATTTATATTTAATTTTTTCACTGGTTTATATGAAAGGTTTCAAAATTATTTAATTTATCTACTTCCAAATCATAAAATCATAAAATTCCCCTCACAAATCCTTAACCCATGGACTCCATGAGCTCCTAAAAGAAAAATTTATTTTTGATCGCTTAATGCTAAAAATATGAATTGCGGGACCTACCAAAAATTTTTTTACGCCTCAAGGGTTACTTATATGAACTGTCTCAAAATTTTATCTTATATTTTTTACTAATTTTCTGCGATCCCTTTAGAAACTTTTATATGACAAATGTACTACGATACCACTTGATTTTAGTCTCTCTTAGTCAAATGAAAAATTATATAAAGTTTACTACAAGAAAATTTTTGATTAAATATTCGAGAAAATATATGATTAAACTAATAAATTATTTTGTTTCTTCACGATGAGATGAGTGGTTGTATACAGATCAGATATATGTGAAAAGGGAGGAAGTCAGCCACTAGGGTAGACTCTATCGAAATAAAACTCTCAAAATATGAAACGTTTCGGCTTTAATTAGATAAAGCCATCATCAGTCATTAGAGCTAAAAATAAAATTAAAAAACAACAACTTTACAAAATAAATTTAAAATAATAACTTACAGTATATGCAGATTCAATAAGTATAAGACATTACAATCGCAGATAGAGTTGTTGTATATTACAATACACAAAAATATATATATACCATATATAAAGTGTACTGGTATATAGATAAAATAATGCCCATCAGCACGGATATGGCGGTCTTCAAAATAAATTATTTTGTTTATTATGCTAGGATTAAAGTTTTGTACAAAAAATTCTACGATATTAAGTCACTGACAGCAACTTAATCAGGGTTCCCAGATGAGTTTAAACTAGACAGTTCAGATAACATCTTTGTCCAGCTCCGTCTAGATTACAAATGTCTAGATTTTTTCATACCTTAATATTAATTTATTTAAATAATTTTCCGCAACTTGAATTTCTAAACAGTAAACAAGTAAAGGCTTAAGACCCTAAAAACTAAAATTTTAACGTGACTTTTTTAATATTCACAATTAAAATTTTGATTGGCGTGAAATAATATTTTATTTAAAAATTTTTTATCAAAATCAATTTCAAAAAAAAAATAGACCCTAATCAAATAATTTGTTCGGAGCCACATTGACACTATACCACAAAAATTATATTGGATTGACACGGGCTGGATATCACTGCTTTTCTCTCATACTAGATTTTCAACCAGTAAAAAATTATCATTATTTTTCAAATTTTCAGGGTTCCAAATGTTTTTTTTTTTTTTTTAATTTAAAAATTAATTCAATTATGAAAAATTTTTAATATTTTTGTTCTTTATATTTGATTTATTCTAACAGAATTTAGGGTTAAATTTTTTTCTTAATTCAGCCCCGATCGATGTTTCTGAATAATTAAAATAATTTTTTAAAATTAAATTATTTTATTTTTTTAATTTAAATTTTGAATTTTTGACCAAAGAATCTCACACTACAAAGAATAAAATCAAAGGCGACACTAGAGCCCTCAATCGGCGGAGAAATGCAAACAGTCCAACTTGTGTCATTCGTCGTTTCATTTTTAAAGGATGTCCTGGGGAAGTTTGAAATATTATTATTATTTAACAATACTATTAGTTCTTAAGTGAGTTTAATTTTGATTGTGATTTATCTTCAACTATTATATTCTTATTTGAAAGCACCTGCCACTTGCCCTCGTATCAGGTATCTTTTATTAAATCAGCTTTTTCAAATTTTTCAAAAACATGGCGACAGCATGCATTTATTAAAAATTATAGAAAATTAATAATATATATAATCAAAAGATACAATTAAAAAAATGTTTGTGAACTTTTTGTAAGAAATATCCTTTTTTTTTTTTATAATAGAAGAATAAGATACACTTATGCGAGTGTGTGTTTATTTTGTTATTATTATTATTTTAATTTTATATAATAATACATGCTTTCAATCATAGTGCAAGCCATAATTTTTCACGGGGCTTAGTAGATTAGATGGCTCAAAAATTTAAAATAAAAAAGAAAAATATAATTAAAATTTTAAAGAAAAGCCTACATTTTAAAATATGCAATTTAAACCAGAAACCCAAGTATTGCACTGATTACTCAATTAAGAAGAAGAAAAACATTATTATTATTATTATATTAGTTAGACATTCAGATGCTCATATCTGTTGAGTAGGAAGTTGTTGATTTCGAGTTACTTGAGCTAAAATTGACATTTGGCAATGTTTCCTATTGTCAGTCCATTCCTCTTTATCAAGGGCACACTATTGTTCCCTCTATGTTGCATCTATAATTTTTTCATAATATGGGCTTATAAAAGTGCAGTATAAAAGAAATATAAGTTGACTTTTGAATATGCATTTTCTCTTTTTCATTTTTCACATTATTTTCTTACATATAAAAATGTATAGCCTATATAATATCTTATCAAATATTTCCTAAACTTTTCCCAATTCTGTCTTCACTTTACTTTAACATGTCACTATCGATTTTTGGTTAGCCAGAGGTTATCTTACGTCTTGGCAAGTATTTTTTTTCAAGTCGGTAGAATAAAACGCCCGCCTTCTAAAAGAATTTCTTCTTGGAATTTTGGCTATAAAAGCCATCCTTATTAAATAAATATTTTCTTTAATTAATTGATTATTGATTGGCGACTGTATATTTGAATATTGATAATGCTTCCATTCAGTTTATTATTTTTCTTTATAAAAACGTTTAAAAAGAAATCATATTTATTCTTCATTTATAAATAAAGATTTTTAAGAGTTATCAAAAAAAAAAAAAAATAAAATAAAAAAAAAAAAAAAGCAATAAAATTATTATGAGATATTAATTTTTTACTTTTTTTAATAGTTTTAATAAATGGCATTTGTGAATTTCAAAATAATCCTCTCCTTTCGGCACTTTTGTATTTATACAATAAATAAAGTTAATTAGGTTTAAATAGACTTTTAAAAGAATAGCATCTTTTGTCAACACATTGATAAAATCCAAATATTGAGTATTTTTTTTTTAGTAAACGATTAGTTTTCGAAACATTAATTGCATTTTCTAATCTTCCTATTATTTCAAATTTATTATTGGTGCAGAGATAGGTCTCGCCTCACATACCAAAAATTTACTTATATTATTTTGGCAATTAGGCCCTGTCCCTTGGTGCAGAAGTAAAGGTCTTGCTTCACGTCCCAAAGGTCAGTGGTTCGCTTCCCGTCCTGAGCGGCAAAAATTTATTTAAATTATATTGGCTACCAATTAATTTTAATAAATAAGGACGGAGTCTAAATGGTCTCAGAGGCCGAAAAAGACTTAAAAAAATAAAAAAATAAATAAATAATATTGGCAATTAATATAAATAAATTAGTACGAAGTCTAAATAGCCTCTGAGGTCGAAAAATACTTTTTTTTTTAAAGTATTTTCTACATCGGAGGCCATATAGACATTAAACGATATATAATAATATTATTATTTATAATATAAATTATCCAGGCATATTTATATATATCAGTTGGTATTCAATTGATGAATATAAATTTTCATAGGACTACTTGGGATCGGAACGCATACCTCTTGGCTTTTAAAGGTTACTGACAATGTCAATATCTTTAACCTATAGGCTCCCGGGAGGGAGGGGGGAGGGATACTTTTAAAAAAAATTATCACTTGTTGATATTTTGATTTTCAAATATTCATGTTTCAGGGAATCTAAGCACAAGGGGAATACTATTGTATCGGCTTGGATAATAAATAAATACAGTTTTTATTTTTTATTTTACAAAATAAATAAATATATAATATACAAAAATAAATTTTACCATTAACAATAGGAAACTAGTTTAATATCTTCAGATAGTTCATTTTTAATTTATATTATACTTAGCAAAATTTTTTTATAAATCTAACCTAGATGTTTTTTGTATGTTGAAATAGAGATATTGTATTTATCATTTATAGTACAAAAAGCAAACAGAAACTTTTAATTTAATTTTTTTTTTTGTTATGAAAGTTAAAACTCGAACATGTTTTCATTAATGAAAAAAAAAATAGATTTAAGTTTTGATAAAATTAATTAATTTTTTTTAGTGATTAATCATTTTGTTTTAAAAAAGTTTTTATTTATTTTAGCAAGTTTGAGATACTTATAAACTTACCCTGTAGCCGTCATATCTCTATTCTCGAATCCTTACTTATGTACTTTTTATTAAATTATCTTCCTTTTATAAATGTGCATATCCATAATTGATGATATTTTGATGTTCATATTACTGTTTTACTAAAACTATAGATAGAATTCTCATAGTCGTAATTAGAATGAAGGTGTCTTATTATCCCCCTTTAGAATATTTCGGATTTCACTCTCCAACTCCTAAACTTAGAACTAATTAGTTCTATAAAGACTGATCAAAGTCACTTCTCTTAGTTTTTCTAAGATATCTCAAAAACTATGCTTGGCTTCAAAATCCCAGAGCTGGTGACTTTCAATCTTCCTTTTTCTTCATAACTTCCTGTGACTGGAACAACCTCTCTGCTAAAACGTGCAATATCTAATCTCCCAAAACCAACCTCAACACTTTTTAAAGTCCTTACTCTCTCTTACTCCTGTTCTTTCTGGAGGCATGTGACCGCTACTCATAATAGATCCGTTGGAGCTTATGCTTCTATATAAAAAAATTCTGTATCAAAAGAATATAAAATTGTATTTATTAAAAATTCGATTGAGGGAAATGATTATATCAATACTCAAAAATTTATTTATTTTTTTGGAAAAATTATTTCTGTCATACAGATTTTTGTATCTTTACACATATGTTAATATATAGATTCTTTTGGAGAAAATTTAACCCCCCTCATCCAAAAAACTGGATCCGCCCTTGCATGAATACCATTCCAAAGTATTTATTTACTTTTCCGATATCGTTAGCCATTAGACATTAACATTTTAATAAATATTCTAGAACAAAAATTGCTATCTAATCTTTTATTTAAAATTTAATTATAAAAAGTAAAATCTATTTATATAAGATATAGCTGGGCAGATTAATTGTGTTTGGAGAAATGATATCCAGCTGCTTTTCCCAAGTTCACTATACACCATTTTATTTGGTAAATATTTCGGCCAGCATGATGTCGGCCATCCTCAGTGCCACAATGTGATAATTCTAGTGGACCTATAAAAGTATATTCTTGGAGAGGTGAGGGACATATACACAATGAAACGATTCGCAGTCGACTAAAATTATCACATTGTGGCACTGAGGATGGCCGACGTCATGCTGGCCGAAATATTTGCCGAATAAAGTGGTGTATAGTGAACCTGGGAAAAGCGACTGGTTTTCTTTTCTTCAAACTCGTTCACAATCTATTTATGTATTTAAGCTAATGGATAATACATCATTGATATTAAAAAAATAATGTAAATTATAAATGAAATTTTTCGGATCATAATTAAGAAAATTTGTTTCTTCTAAAATATGATTTTTAGAAACATTTCTCTTTTTTTTTAAGTCTATATGCTATTAATGAGGCCAAACAATTAAAATTTGAACTGAAAGAAAAGAAAAGAAACATTATTGTATGCATTAATGTTAGGATTAAAAATCAAATCTATGTGTAATTGGAGAAGTAAGATTCGTCTTCTTGGTTAATGAAATGAAATGATATCGTAGTTAATCACTTAGAAAGTTTTTCTCATAATATTTTTTAACCATCCGGGTTTATAAACTCCTTTTTTAGAGTTAATTTCTTTTATCACTCATCTTAACAAGAAATTACAGACTTACTAACTTGTTATTGCTTTTCTATCTTAAATTCTTAAAGCGTATTTATAAAATATATAATTATATATAATTAACTAATTTTGCTTTAAAAAAAAAACGAATTAAAGCGGATTAAAATGAGATTATTCGTTGACTAATTTAAACTAACATAAGGAGGATGTGATGATCAAATAACTGTTTTTTGTGCCAAGGCCTTATTTTAATCTCATTCTTTTTACACATTAAAGTTTATATTATTTTTATTAATTTTTGAAATTAAAAAACAGGAAGCAATACAAATGACTGTGGCTACCGATATCGAGGTTCTGCTGCAAGTGGATAGCACGCCAGTGATGACATCCTCCTTGGGCACCGGTAAAATTAAAAAAGCTTAGCGAACCCGGTTATCTTAGAAAAAAAAGCAGAATTTATTCTAAAGATTACATGCCTTTATAGAACCGGATGCTGCAAATTTGCCTCCACTGGTTGGAGATCCTGGGTTCGACTCCTTAGGGAGCCCTCGGTCGGGTATCACAAAAATAAATCTAAAACAGGGTTGACCAGCCGTTGAAAGCATGTAAAAATTTTAATAGGTTGCGGGGGCAAAGAAGAATAATCATAGTACTGGATTTGATTTGGAAAGATTGCTAGAAAACAACAGAATTAATAAAGTTAATCAAACATATTTAAAGTGAACTATTATAATATAATTAATAACCACTATATACATACAATTGAAAAATAATTATTTATTTATTTAATAACGATCACTTTATTGAAATATAATAATATAACAGTTTATTTTAATTTCATAAACGAACAATTATCTTTTTAAAAGTATTAAAAGGTATTTAAAAGTTGAGACTGTATTTGTTACAGGCGCCAGGTTAGCCATTTCTGATCTAAAATATAATATCAATTCAAATGTTATTAAATTTGAGTAAAATGAAACTTTTTCTTCTAAAAATAGATGTTTGGAGTAGGGATAACAATTTGGAAAATTTTCGGTAGTAATTGTCAATTTTCCAATCCTTGTTTTAAAGTCATTTTCTGCATCTGACCATTTATACTCCAACCTTATTTATTTAAATTAATTGGTAGACAATATAATCTAAATATTTTTTTAACGCGAAGCATCACTGGGTTTAAGTAAATAGCTTGAGCAGCACCTATTTGTCCTTCTCATACTTTCTTTCTTTTTATTTTGATTTGTTTTTTGAAATTTTCTTTTTGATTTATTGGCTCTGCCTCCCTTGAATTCTCCAGTGATGACGGTTGCTCTTGAATTGGTCACACTAATGTTCTGTTTGTTATGTATATATTAATAGTAAGTTTATAAAATTTTTGGAAAAATTTTAAAATTTACTCAATGAAGGCTTATCTATCTATATTTATAGATACGTATTTTGAGATCTCTTTCGATAGACATCATAATAGTTGATGAGCTATACATATCAGAATTAAAAAAAAAATTATTTAAACAAATACAACTCATTTTTTTTTGCTAAAATTATCTTTTAGTTTTTTAGTGGTAAAAAGTAAATAGAATTTTGAAAAATGGGGAAGGGACTCGTGCTTGGAAAAAAAACTAGCATATAATTTAAACGAAAAGATAAAATATTATATATCTCCTCTGACAAAAATGAATGTCTGGGTCATTATGACACCTCACCCCAACTATTTTTGCTTGTTTTTTCTTTTTTTTTCTCTCTCTTACTATAATATTTTACAGAACATTAAAAAAAAATGTTTCCGGAAAAATTCCAATTACTCTTCACGATCTATCATTCTAAATGGGATCAAGTAGAATAACTTTTTTTTTGCTTGTCAAAATTAGTGTTATAGTTTTTCCCATAAAAGTTTATTTTCTTTTTTGTCCGATTGTTTGTATGTCTATCTCGTACTCTCAATACTCTTTTTTGCCCTTAATTAAAAGAGGAGCAGCAATTTCACCTCCCCCCTCCTCTCCCTTAGGTCACTGACGTGATTCGACTCCAGCACGGGATTCAAGTACTTCCAGTACTCATGGTCAGTCAGTCATTGTCTGGTCCGTTAATGGAACTTGTTGACGTCAGAGCTTTCACGTTGTGACGTCATTTCCGAGCCATCTCTCTGAACCTTTTCATCATTCTTATCACTTTCCTCCCAACCACTCGTCATTATTATAAAGGCTCTCGGAACATTAAAACAGATTTTTAACACTTATTATTATTAATGATAAAATTTAATTAAGTTTTTCTTGTTAAGAATTACTTTAATTCAGAAATAAATAATTAATCAATAATACTAAATTTAAAAAGGAAAGTAAAAATTGGTTGAAAAATTATTGTTTAATAAATATTTCTGTATATTTTGATGTTTATCTTCTTAAAAAAAATGTAATAGGGTTTACCTCTCTATTGACAAGAGCCCCTTTATCCTATAATCGGATTGGATAGGAGAGACAGGGATTATATCCTTGCTCTTTTTTTTGCACGAATAAGCAAGCCACCAACCCCAATAAATCGAATTTATGCTATATAGATATATATAATTTAATAGATTTATAATTATATTCCACTGAAATTTCATCCTCTAAAGCTTTGAAAGAATGAGAGAAATAGAAAAGGGGTGAGAATAATGATTTTTGCCTGAATGATCCCATGAAGGGGGTTTTTCTTGATTACGCCAGTAAATGAACACGTTTCTGCACTCTTAAAAGAGGCCAACCGACAATATCCCTTTTTCTAAATTACGGAAAAACAACTGATAATTTAATTTGTGTTCAGAGAGTAAATTTCATTTAGACCAAGAATGACGATATGTTAGTTATCTAGTGGAAATGTTTTGCGTTATTTGATACTACAGGGTGTTTTATTGTATCATTATCTTCATTTTTTTAGTATTGTTGTATTCACTCGCTTATCATTTATTTATTTAGACTTTAGCATTAGTATTGACATCTCAAGTCCTATCACTTAAAGGTAAAGCCCTTGCTTTAATATATAAGGGTTCGTTTCCGGTTTTGTACAATAAAATTAATTTAATACCAATTAATTTAAATAAATAAATATTGACGGAGTCTATACCATCTCATATGTCGAAAAAAGAATTAATATATTGCCATCCCAAAAATATTTTATAATTATTAACATTTTTTTTTTCACAATCTCTCGTCATTTATAAAGGAAATTATATTAAGGAATTTACGCGATTTTTTTCATTTATGTAAGGCTTCTTCAACAAGTAATTAATTCATAATTTTAACACTCGATATCCTCATAGAGTTAGTAACTTTTTGTTTTTACTTCTCAGGCTACTACTATCTTCCCTAAAATATACAATCTCCAAACTTTCAAATCCAACCTCAACAAGTCCCCTCTCTTACTCCTGTTCTTCCTGATTGCATGTGGCCCCTGGTCATTATAGGTCCGACTAAACAATTTATAAAAAATTTTTAATATTAATAATTATAAGGAATTTTCCTGTCCCTGGTGCAGAGTCTCGCTCCTCGTATCAAAGGTCAGTGTTTCTCTTACCGTCGTGAGCGACAAAAATTTATTTATATTATATTGACTACCAATTAAGATAAATAAATAAGTCTAATATGGTAAAGTTTCAAGCTTTTTTTTCAGTACAAAAATTTAATTTTTTATAAATTATATTTATTATTTAAAAAGGTGGAAACTAAAATTGATTTTTAATTTAAATAATAAATATTATTTTAAAAAATTATATTTTTGTACTGAAAAAAAGCCTAATCCTTCACCAAATTAAAAATCCACAGTACTTAGTTTTCTTCAAATAAATCTAAATTGCCTCAGATGCCAAAAAAGACAAAAAAAAAAAAATAAAAAATTATAAGGAGTTCTTGAGGATTCACATGCTTATCTTAGAATTCACAATATATAGATGACAAATTCCAATTGATTTTATCACTCAGAGGGAGTAATAACAACTGACCCATGGATTATGAAACAAAAGACTTATCACTGCTCCAAGCAGGCAAATTTTAATTCATTTTTTTATTCCATCATCAATAACCATTAAACGAACTATGATGTCGAAGTTATCTTCCCTTCAGACATTAAATCTTCAGCCCCTTCCGGAACCTTTACTGCATTGCAGCGAATATTTTTATTTATTTAATTTTAATATTGATTAAATTCATAGGACTATCAATTGACGTCTAAAAAGCTAATCAATCACTCCTGCACTTAGCAATGATTACAACCCCTTTTCTAACTCAATGACAGCTAAATTAATTGTATGACGAAAATAAAGAAGGAAATTCTTGATAAATGAGATATCCCTAAATTTGAATCAAGATGAAAATAAAGTGATCTGACTAAAACTTGGCTACAAATATGTGATAGCTAAAGCCAGAAACTTTTTTTTAGACGTTAAATATTAATGTTTAAAAAATTATTTTACTAGTAACCTAATAAAGTTATTTCCTTAGGGAAGTTACTAATAATAAAACCCTTGAAGGTATCTAATAATTATTAAAGTTAAAGTTTTTCTCTTCTCCAAAATTATACTCTAGGACTGCTTTCAATACAACACTATAATCTGGTTGCGTCATTAACCAAATAGCGGTGAAATTGGACCATTGCTCATTTTTTTTTCTCTTTGGCCAACTTGCCAAATTTGGATGGACAACATTCCTCAGTAAGATCCATGATGGTGTTGCGGTTTTCGAGGGCCGCACCTTGACATCAGTGCCGAAATAGACGCCATTTACCACCACCCCGTTTTACGACTTTCATTTCCATTTTTATTAATTAAATCAATTTAATTCACTTGATTTTCTCGTGAAAATCCTAACATTTTTGCAGAATTTTTTAAAATAGGCTAGCCAATCAATAGGCTATAATTATACTCCAAATTCCACTTATGGTTCTTGATAGCGGAAAATAAATTATTTTAAATTGTTATTTATTATATACATTTTACTCAAACTAGTTTTTCAAGAAGCAATCTATTACTGTATTTATTTATAGCAAAAAAAGAGTTGAGATCTAACATTCATCATTTAATTCAAAAATATGATACATTTTAGAAAAAAAAAAAAAAAAAAGTTATCAACTTTAAATCAAAATCAGATTAATTTTGAAATGAGAAATTCCTCCTTTGGCCAGATATTGACATTGATAATATTAATAACCTTCAAAGCCAAGAGGTGTGGGTTCGGATCCCGGGTAGTCCGATGGAAATTTACTTATATCAATTGGATACCAATAAATATGCCTGGATTACATGTATCGTAATTCATATATTTTGTATTAATATATCGTTTAAGGTCTATATGGCCTCAGATGCAGAAGAAAAATGAGAATAAAATTTATATATTAATCATTTTCAATGATGGAAACTTTGCCAATGAGGTGTCCCTCTTTTTTCCCATTTATTTCCCTTTTTCTATTAGATTTACTATCCTGAAACAGTTAATAAAAAAATTTTTTTTTTTGATGAGTTCCCCTCCCTCGAGATCAAAAAAAAAACAGTTCAGGATTTGATTGTATATATTTATAAAGATTTTTTATAAATATTTAATAATAACCAATAGGTGTAGCCAAGAGAGGGTAGATGTGGCCTTGCCTCCTAAACTTAAAAAATAATAATAATAAATATATAGTAAATAGAACTAAAAGTCCGAGCTTTGCTCGGCGTTTTTTATATTTGGATAAGAAGTCCCAGTAAGAGAGACCTTTCAAAAGTAGGATTTTTGCAGTTAGACATAAGATCTGACTTTTGGGTCATTCTTATATATATATAAATATATTTTCCCAAAATGGGATTTAACACAATCTATTCCCAAAATAGCAAATTTCATCAAAATGAGCAGTTTTCAAGAAAAAATTTATATGCATACACACATACAGGAATTTATCATTTAATAAGTACCGGGAGTCCGAGCGTTGTTAGGTTTTTTTTTTTTTAATGGACTAGAAGAGTCAGTAATAGAAATATTTCAAAGCTAGGACCTTTGCAATTAGACTTAAGACCTAAAAGATAGGGTTATTCGTAAAAAATAGGCTCCATCAAACAGAAACACCCTAAATATATTTTCCCAAATATGAGACCTAGCACAATCGATTCTTTGCATCCGAATTAGAAAATACACCAAATGTCATCAAAATAATTAAAAAATTTCACTCTAGTCGGTAGAGCGGTTGAATGAATTTTCCCAAAGATAAGCGCAATCAATCCGAATTCGTAAATACACCACCAAATTTCATTAAAATCGTTAGGGTCGTTTTCGAGAAGAAATTTACTTTCATACATATATACAAGATTAGCTCGTTTAATAATAGTAGATAGTTAGATAAATTATTAGTAAAGTAAATTTAGATATTTCATTTATTCGTTTTGGTTGAAATTTGGTCTATATTCATATTAATTTCTGCCCCTCTTAAATATTTAATTTTGCTCTCTCTCAATGGAAAAGCAATTAAAAAAAACTTTTTCTCAGAATGAACTCATCAGCATTTTCTTTTTGCGTTCTATTTTTATTGTCCTTATTTTTGGTACTTCGCGCTCTTCACACGTTAAGAAAAGCTCTCCGAACAATGATAAATAAGCATTTCATCATTAATAGTTAATTTAATTACTAATTTTTTTTTAGTCACTTCGATGTCTTGATCCAGCCATATGGATTTTAACGATACACACTTATATTAATTACGATACAAATTACCTTGGCATATTTATTTATACTAAATGGTATCCGATTGATTTTCAACATCATCCGAACCCAAATCCCTTGGCTTTTAAGGCTCTCAATATTGACTTAACTTAGTTTTTAAATACTTTCTTTTCTTTAAGGATATAATTCAGCTAGTTCCTAAGAAAATAGAATTTTATACAATTCATTTGATAATAAATGTAATATAAATTAAAATAATATATAACCATTGCGTGACTTTATCAAACAATCTTCTACATGTTTAATACTTTTTTATTATTTTGAAAAGAGTAAGTTTATTATTATTAATTACAAAATTAAATAAAAATTTTTTCAGCTAATTCAAATTTAAACCAGTACAACCCCGATATATTTTTCTCTTTTTTATTAATTAACCTAACCCCACTTTTAGAAATAACTCCAACTCTACTCACAGCCTATGATTGCAACGTCATCATGACGCGATATTCGATAACCAATGAAGTATCGCTCATTAGTACGTATTTTTTTGCATTACGATGCGATAAGTTCCGACCCATCTTAGTGTGCGATAAATAAATAATAAATAAATAAAAAAAAAAATAAGAAAGTCCAAGGAGAATAAAACCAGCGTTTATTTTCATTCTATCACAACCTCACTTTAATGCAGATATTTATACATACTCTACATCAACCTCCTATGTGTACTGAGAAAGTACTCGAAATATCTGCGTTAAAGGGAAAATGAACGCTGGTTTTATTTTTCTTGAACTTTTTCTGTTTAAATTTCCAGCTAACGCCTAAACTACAGAACAAAATAAATAAATTATGAAGCACTATTTTCCTTCATTATTAACTTCCATAACCTATTGGAAGATAGTGTAATCGTAACACATTTGATTTTTCTATATGATGAACAAAATTATTTTAAAACAAATCTTACAAATAGAGGTTTTTTTTGTTAAGTATTTTTTGACATCTTAGGCTATTTAAACTCTTTATTTATATTAATTGGAAGCCAATATAATATAAATATAATTTGTCGCTCAGGACGGGAAGCGAACCACTTTGGTACCTGAGGCGAAACCTCTATCTCTGCACTAAGGGACAGAAATAAAGGTTAAATCTCAAATAGTTTTTTTTATTAAGTTCAGGAGGCATCAAAATTGTATATAATTCGAAAAGCGCAAGAGGAAAAAAATATTTTTTAGTTATAGATAACAAATCTCAAAGAGATTTGATTCTGTGTACCTCTCCAATGTCAGTTCTAAATTAACGACTGTAAAACAAGGGTGGATAATGATAACAATCTGCCATGTCAACTGTAGAGGGTCCGGAAAACAGAGGGGTTGGCATGCAATAATATATCAGTTCACATACACCAGGCTCAACGGTTTTAAATTTTGAAATCATTGTTCTTCCATTGATGTCCTCTTGAACATTGGCTAATAGCATTAGTGTGGGTCATGCCAAGCCATTATTCAATGACAAATTAACATTAATCTATTTATAATAAGAGATTTATTCTAATACCTATTAAAAGCTAACATTATGTGTCATTAAATCAATAATATACATTTGTGAATGCTATAGAAATTTAATAGACTTGAGCTTAAAAATTTTAATATCAAGATATTTAATGTGAATTTAAAATCTTGTATCACGCAATTCTATTTTTATTTTACTTTTTTTTTTAAATAAACTTTTTAAAGGCAAATAAATATGATTAAAATTTGAATCTATTTTAGATAACAGCCACGTGTCTTAGTGTAGTGGTTAGGGCTCTCATCATTGTCAGCATTTCACTTATGAGTCGAGGTTCAATTTCCATTCAGACTGTTTTGACTTTATCCTTATCTGGGCTCGGAACTTGAAAAGAGATGTTGGGAGAAAAGGCAAGCCGGCCAGTCATTGGGTAGGGGAAAAGACTGGCATAAAGGGAGAGGAAGGAATGCCAGTCTTAGCTCGGGCAACTCGTGGTTACCATTCACATACACACAAGAGGTGACCTTATTAGGGATATTTAGATCAGATTTTCTATATATAAATAGATTTTTTTCTACTTTGATAAAAATCTGGTTTACATTCTACATGACTAATCAGGTAAGAGAAAGTTGTGTGGTGTCCTCTTTCACACCATATTTTTTACTTTATCAAAAGTCTCTTCTTTTTCTCAGGCGTAACTTTTGTTTATTTATCTCTCTCCTCAGTGCTTGTTTAATAAGATTTTTTAATCAGATGATTATAAATACAACTGAGGAATTGCTCACCCCCGTCAGGTTTGTGCCATATGCAATTAAATGTCTTAGGAAATGCAAAATCTGATGATCCGTAACCAATCATTAAATATATATCAGCCCCCTTCTCTTAAGAACAAAAAATAGAACATTTTGAACCTGGTAACAAGGCAGCGCCTCACGAAATTGCCTTATCGACATTATCTGTACATTCGAATTTAAGAAAAAACATTATAAACCCAATGAGAAAACTTGTTATAAATATCAAAATTCAACTTTATATTATTGATATCAAAATTTACTTCTGTAATCGCTAGTATTAGTAAATGTTTTTTGGGTAAAAATACTAACTTTAATTCAATTTTAAAATAAACATGTTTTATATGCCATGGGAAGCATAAATACGTTGATGTTTTTTTATTGGATATGGAAGCATAAAGTCCAACGGACTTATAATAATGACCTATGATCACATGCAACCAGGAAGAACAGGAGTGAGAGAGAGTGGGGTGAATCGTGCTTGTTGAGGTTGGATATGAAAAGTTGAGGGAAAATAGGCAACCCAAAAGACGAACTTCTAATGGATTTTTCGATTAATTGCTCCAGAATTCTCATTTGTTAATTTCCAAGGAGATTTAACAACTACGCCCTAGAGGAACATTGGACCATTTAATCAAAAAATACATTAGTGAATTTTTCATTTGGGCCTTCAGGCAATCAAAAACCAACGAATTTATGCATTCCATTATACTTTTTATTGTAGTAAGTAGATTTAAAATTTTATCTACCTATTGTCTCCAGTCTATCGAGAAGGAAATAAAACGAAAAATTAATTCTTTTTTAAATTCATCTTGACAAATATATATGATCAATGTTTTTTTTTTTTTTTTTTTTTTTTTTTTTTTTTTAAATTAAATATAGCATTTTCAAAAATGTAACAATAGCTCCTTTTTCATATATAAAAAACACCCTCGTTGGACGGTTCAGTATTTTTTGCCCTTCTACTTTCATTTGTATCGAACGACTGCCGGCTTTCTCTTTCTCTCTTGGGTCTGAATAAAAAATAAGGATTTTCATAAATAATATATCTACCGCTGATTATTTTATTGGGGAAGAAAAGTAACGAACAGAAGAAAACTCTCAAAGGTGTAAAATTGCTATTTATTTTGTGCTAAAGTGTTATTAATAGTTTGTGTAAGTTAATCGCTAGAATAATAAAATTTTTTTCAAAACAAAAAAATTTTTTAGATTTAAGAGTAGGATAATTATTGGAAATGAGTATTATGACTAATTAATATCGGAAACGGACTAATTAATAATTTTTTTTATTTCTTATTATTAAAGTGATTTGGTATCGACAAGAGGGAAATATAGATGAGGCCGAGAGGAGATTTCCTGAATAGGGCAGAGCAGATGGAGCAGCTCGGGTAAATCTTGGCCTTTCATTTTACCGTTTCAACATTTCATTTGACCTTTTTTTAAAGATTCTCCGGTCTTCCACTCAGAATCCGCCTTCTCTCCCTAACTATGTCACTGGATGTGAGTTTTATATTTTGTATGTCATGAGAACTCAATTTTTGATTCTCACTCCTTGACAACATATGATTCTCGCCACATTTTGAATTTGTGATTTGGAAGCCCGGTTAACCAGCCTTCAATTCGTGTGTTGTATTTCTGAATGAAATAAGGATGCCTAGGAGACCAAAAAATGTCTAATCCTGAATATTGATTATTAATTTTCAAGAAATTTTTTAGAAAAATGTATTAAATTTATATTGATGGGGTCTGTGGATATTTTTTATTCATGTGTGTTAAAGAATATTAATTTAAAATAATATTTATATTTCCCTAAGAGTTTTTGGTTAACAGATTCACACCGAATTTATTTTAATTGAGAACTGGTTTAATTACACGTGGATGTTTCTACTATAATTCCCCTGCAAACAAATGTTTAGTACATATGACCATTCTTCCGTATTAATTATTTCTTTTATTCATAACCCATAAGAATATATTTGGATTCTTGGCGAATCCCAAAACAATAGTTTTTTTTTTTTAATTTAAAAAAGCATCCCGGAGTTTTATTACTTATAATAATAATTTAGTCTCTTTTTTAACCTCTTTCTCGATATCTCAATTGAAATATATATCTACTCTGTTTATGTGTTCCCAAATTCCCAGGGCGGTCGTAAAGCAAGTGGATTTTGAGGCTCTCGGACTTTTGTTTTCCAGGACCCCAGGAGACACCTTCAATATCCCGTTCCTTTTCCACTCCCGTTTTCTCATTCTCCTCCTATTCTAAATTCTTATTCCATAAGCCCATTTAGTTAAATCCTAACGAACGGCTTAAATTGTATTTATAAGACTACCTGAGAAAATGTCCTGTTCCGTACTTAGATTCTTTGTTTATTTCTATATTGTTCATATCCTTTGATTTTCGTTACAAAAGCGTTATTGTTAGAGAATTTCTTTCGTAATTTATTTTGAAAGAAAAACAATATAGACTTAATATTATTTTTTATTTTAATTAATCTTACAATGGTGAATAGCTCAGGGGCTGAAGCAGTTAATTCTGAGTTGAAAACAAATCAGGTTCACATCCACCTCTTAGTAATTCTATCCTAATTAACTAACTATTATTATCTACCGATAATTCTATCCTCAGGAGAAGTAAACGGGAACTCACCCCAGAAATTACTAGATTATATTATCTATTATTTATTCGATGGAATATATACTTAGAACAGCCATATTGATTTCATAGCTAGAGAAACCACAACGTGTCAGTCAATCCCTGACACACGACCAACCACTTTAAGTAGTGATTTATTTATGAATGAAATTACTTTTTTCTTCTCTCTACTTTCTCTTCTTATTTACTATATTTTTTTATACTCATTTTTTTAGAAAGTAGGCAACTCTATTAACTTATCATCATTGCACTATTTTTTTAAGTCTTTATCGGCATCTGAGGCCATTTAGACTCCTTAATTATTTTTGTTTTTTCAGTCTTTTTTGTCTTTCGATATCGATGGCGATATATATTTATTAAATATGCGATAACTATTTTGTAATATCCCTCCATCGTATTTATTTAAATAAATTGGTAGCCATTATAATTTCAATAAATTTGTTGACTCAGATCAGGAAGCAAACCATTAAGTCTTAGATCATAAAGGTTTTTTCTATAACACAAACACGGATCACAAAAAATCAGACACATTTTTCTAATTTGGCATATATATATATATAATATTAGTATTTCAAGTATGTGCTTGTTATTTTATTCCTAAAATAAAATAATAAGTACAAACATATTTCTGGCATTTATTTCCTGAAATATTTCTGATGTTGATTTAATATTTAAGATGATCAGAGTTGAATAATTTGAATATCATATAACCAGAATCAACGACATACCGAGGACGGAGGAATCTGATGAAATGGTTAAGTTGTTTACATTATTTACTAGAGACTTCATAAGAAAATTTGTCCTATGTATCTTTCCCACAGGTTGTTAATTTTCCCCCTCCCGCTCTCCTGTCAAAAAAATTTTGTTTGATTTTCCGACCTTAATAAAATCCAATATTTCCTTTCTAAATACACCATGGTTTGCAGAAATTAATTTGTTTTTGGTTGCTGAAGCGTAGTCAACCAAAGAAACCAAGTCACTAATAGTTTTTCAATTAATTACACCAGATCTAGGACAGTTGTTAAATCTCTAGGAATTAAAAAATGAGCATATCAGATCTTCTCTAGGGAAACTCGAAAAATCCAATAGTAATTTGGTCATTTGGGTTGCTTAACTTCCAGCAACTTAATATGAACGAGCATGCATATTATGGTAGAAGAAAAATCTAATACGTTAAATAATCACTCTTCAAGTTTAATAATTAACTGTAATTGATCTTTTCAAAATATTTTATTATTCTTTTCTTGATGATAATCTTTATAATTTCACAATTACATAAAAATGTGTAATATCCAGTTCTTTTTGACATCTCTGTTGTTTTCTTTTCAGGATTAATTCATATACTATATCAATACCAATAAAGCAAATACTCTTTCTTTCTAAAATTATTTTTTTATTTTATGCCCCTAGATAAATAGGCTTTTCGCCAACTTGGAATCAATTCACTCACTACTTTATTTTCTTTTTTTCCTCTTTAGTTCTTTATT
>JAAAKE020083880.1:0-22892 GCA_010014785.2 Anisolabis maritima | reverse complement strand
ATGGAGCTTTTGATTCCCGGATGAGATATGTTGTGGAAGGAGTTGAATATTTCGTGCCGAAATTTATTCGGGATGTACGGTCTTAAAATTGCGAGGGATGCATCGCAGGTTATTGAGTTCCCGTTCGTCATATAGTTTGATATATACAAGCTTATATACAATTGTCTATAAATTTCACTCACATTTTTTGTGAGATTCAGTCAGCGCCATCTAGCGACGGCGCGATTCACCAGGTTCGGCACCACACTAGATATGTGTAATGCTGAATAAAATAAAAGGGAATTTTATAATCATTTATCTGTCATTAAAACCATAGATGGGGTCAAAATCAACCTAAAAAAAAAAAAAAAAACTTATGTAAAAAGAAAGGAAAATTTTAAAAATGATGATAAAATAAAAAAACTTCCATATCTTTTAGAGAAAAGATAAAGCTCTTGCTTCAAGATGTAATGGTCCGCGGTTCGTTTCTCATCTTGAGTGATAAATTTTAGTTAAAATATATTGGATACAAATTAATTTATATAACTATTGACTGAACCTAAATGACAAAAAAAAAAAAAACAACTCTCGATCCGCTAAAATCTTTTTTTTTTTATTTATAAATTTCACAAATACAAAATTTAACATTATTATATTATTTCACATATTAGAATAAATATTTATATAATTAAAAATATTCAAATAGAAATTTATTTCACAGACGACATAATAAAAGTTAAGTAGAAAAACATTTTCTTTGCATATTTAAGAAGAAAATATGGCTTATCCGGACATTATTTTCGGCCATGTCACAAAACTTTACGCAAAGGGGAAAAAAACAAAATAAAAAGATAAAAACGAGCCGAGGGAAACAAAAAGCCACCCTGCTACGTTCTTAATTGTTATTTAAAAATATGATAAACCAAATTGTCAAACGACGATACGATGAAGTTCAAAACATTATTCAATAGATGATATATATATTATCATAAGAGAAAATGGTGATCATTAAGCGCATTTTTAATGATCACTAATGGTTAGCAATCCCAAGCGAATGAATCACTTGAAGGGGGGGAGGGGACTTTGTTGGTGAACAAAAAGAATTCTTAAGGGAGCCACCCCAATGAGATGTTGTTCCAACTTACAAAGATACAAAGATATCGATTTAAAGTCAGAGCCAAGTCTTTTAAATAAATGAGCAGTGTTGGGCCGGAAGATGATTTTCTCTCTCATGGACCATTAAAATCTCAAGTCATAGAGAGGAAAAACAAAATTTTAACACATATCAAGACCAAGAAGGTTTCTATAATTTCAAGGAAAATTTAAAAAAAGAAAGAAAGAGTGAAAAAAAAAAATTTCTAACTCAAACATATAATCATTACTATAAAAATAAATTTTTATGTCTCCATCTTTTTAACTATCTTATTTTCGGATAAAAAAATAATCAAAAAGAAAATCCAAAACAGATGCTAACTCTATTATTAAAAAGATATTATCATATAAATTTTAAGAATTTAAGTATCATTTAACCTAATTTGGTCTCATTGTATAATTTCCTCTTTATTCTATTTGAATAAAAATTGCGAGAGAAAAAAAAAAAAAAAAAAAAAAGAAACAGGGAGCTTAAAAGACTCAGTACCTGATTTACTTCATGGCCAATACTTATTTACTAAATAACACCTAAATATAATAAATATTTTAAATTAAGTTTGAGATCAGTTTTTTTTTTTTTTTCATTAATAAAAATTAGATTCTTTAATAAGAATACGATCCTCGGCTTGATGAAAAAAGTTACAGAGAATAGAAGAAATGTCACTCTTAGTTCAGGTAACTGCAAACCAAATAAGAGTTAAAGCCAAGTGCTCATTAACATGAAAAGATTAAATTAATTAAAACTTTTACTTTTCGTTATTTTAAACAAATCTTATAATATCAATTTGTATATTTTTTACTGAGAGGGATTTTTTTCTCTCTGGATAGGAGGCCATAATATATCCTCCTCACTTGATTAAATATACGGTATATATATTGTATATTATAAGATAATAATTCAGAAGTGGATGTATAAGTGATGCCGAGAAGAATAATCATCCTGTACATATAATAATTATTATCCGTTCATATTTATTTAAATTAATTGAGAGCCACAATAACTCAAATAAATGTTATCGCTCAGGACGGGAGGCAAATCAATGACTTAGCTTATGAAGTAAGAGCTTTATTTATTATCTAAGTGATGCAATTTTTTTGGCGAATCAGTTAGGAAAATATAACTGAAAATGAAATCGAACAAAAATTTCTAAGAATAAAAAAAGGTAACGATAGAAAAAAATATATATATAACTCTGAAAAAGTTAGATTTTATATGCAAAGGAAAATTTATTTTTTAAATAAGAAATTCAAAAAAACTAAATTAAAAATAAAATATTTCAATAACGCCTGTAGATACAATCGTTACAAGCATCTATTTAACAGACCCTTAAAAGTCAAAAATAAAAGTATATTTCTAATTAAAATATAGCTAACATAATTATATTATGTAAGTAATAATTTTAAAAAAATAATTAAATTTTTTAGGAAATGTTTATCTAACCAATAAAAAATTATTAAATTTAATTAATAAAAACCAAATAAATTCCAGAAATATTTTTGATTTGAATATCCACTTTTACACGACTCAGATTTTTATTCTTTCGGAATCTGGATTCATATACACTCCGTCCAAATTTATTTAAAATTAATTGATAGCTATTAAATTTTATCAGTCAGGGCGGGAGGCGAACCACTAACACATAGATCATGAAGTAAGAGCTCTACCCTTGCTCTAAATGACAGCGACACTTGATCTTGATAACTCTTCTCTATTTAAAATTAGTATTGGAGGAGTGGGGGCATAGAAAGAGGCGAGGGAAGGCTGTCAGACAACCGGCCAATAAGAGGGGTATGTAACCACCTATGTTGCCAGATTTTCACAAAAACACTATGGCTACTCACTCCCACTGCAAATACTGCAGCAACACTGCAGCCCTACCCCTCCGTCGAGAATCAAGTACTAAAGAAATTTTAAATAGAATATAGTTTTAACAATGATGATGAGGCCGATGGGCGAGACCCTCTTCGGAATGATAAACTTTTTTATGGAAAAAATGGGCCCGGACCAGGGAGGGTAAATGAGAGAAAAATTTTCCAATGGCACGCAAAATAATTCGTTGATAAGTTAAAAAGGAATTAAAAATATATTAAGTTACGCCCCCCCCCCTCCTTCTCCCTGAGAAATTTTTTGCATACGTGTCTCGATTAAGTTTTCCAATTAATTTATCAATATTTCTTAATTGAACGGATAAGAGAATATTTCTTTAAATAATATAAAAATAAATAAATAAACGAAAAAATAAAGTTTTATATTTAAATATGATATAATGAAATTAAATATGAAAAAAGGTTTTTGTGACTTTAGAGACAGATAAATGGTGGCAAATCAAAGACGATTGGATATAGATAGCCGATCGCCGATCGGCGGTTGCTTTAATGGCCAACTCTGCATTGAATCGTGAGATATTTGATCGTGATTTCTCTTATGAGGAGGTCCAGAGCCAGTATCCCTTGCTGGTCGCCGGCCAAATCGATGGCTGATTTTGGCCCTCAGGGATGGAGGGCGGGGATCAACGAAGAAAACGACGTTCTTCCGGTGCAAGATGGCGAGTTTATGAAATCCTGCTCCGAACAAAGCTGGGCAATCCATTGAATTAGATAGGGGAGACCCAGGAAGGATTCCAACTCATCCTTCCCAATTAATGGGTCTCGGCCGATCAGATATTGGCTCAACTTGGACCTCTCCATGCTTGTATTTATTTATGGCCTATTAGCAGTTTGGAATTGAAATTGCTACGTGAGTTCAATACAATAAGGGAAATCTCTTTCTACTTAAGCCCCATTCCAGAATAACAAAAATGACAAGAATTATTTGAAATAAACAAGAATACTTAAACCTGAAAAGTATGTGAATAAACTAGACAAAGTAAAATGAATTAATAAAAATATCATTTTTTTTTATTATAAAAAATTATTTGGATATATATATAAAAAGGAAAGACAATATTTGCCTAAAATTAGTAAAAATTGATTTACTATTTTCAACACTACAGTATAAATATACGTTTAAATTTAATGTACTGCTAAAAAAATACTTCCAGTACTGCTGATTGCGTGAAGTAATATTTTTATCAGGGGCATCCTCTCAAAGGATTAATGAATGCGGCCCTAGATAACATTTTAAACTATTATATTTTAAAATATTGAAAATTTTATGATCTTATAATTGCTTTTTTTTATATATATTCTATTTCAAAATTTTGGTTAATAACTACTGTTAGGATTTAAGTGCGACATGAAATCGAATTTTTTCTTGAAATATGGTCCTATGAAGCCAAAAGTTTGGACACTCCTTGTCACAACACACTACTTTTATTTTAACCACTTTTGCAAAGTAATACAACCAGATTAAATTTTTTTTTTTTACTGACGGCCTAAAATATTTTTTTTTTTTGTATGTATGTGGATGGAGAAAAAGTTGATTATCAGGCAATGTTGCCAAGTTTGTTTGATGCGACTATGTCTATAAAATCTTCTTGTATATAATCTAATTCTGAGTCCCTACTTAAAAAAAGACTTTAGAACATTTAAATAACGATAGGGAGTTCATTGTCTGTTTTCTTTTCATTTCACTCTTCATTGAACAAACTTGTTTCAACTGCTCGAACTTTATCGGCCACATACTAGAGTATAGACATTTATTTATTTATTTATTTTTATAATGCCACTTGTTGATCGTGTATTTGTGCACGTGCCTAGTGTTGACAATAGTTGAAAGCTGAGAAAGACAGAGGAAGGGAGTCGAGAGTGAAGAGAGGAGAAAACCTGTGGTCCAGGCCTGTGTCATGCCTTCCATTACAAATATACAATTTTGGTATTTGGAAGAAAAAAAAGAGCAGCCAACTACACGATGTCTAAAATTAAAGTAGCATTCTAACAATTCCTCTCTTATTTAATACTAAAACTTCATGGAGAGAATTTATAAAATCTTGTTTTTAGAGAAGTTTATTTATCTCATTTTTTTAATATTCAAATGCAGTTCTGAAAAATGGACAAAATACTAAAAAACAAAATTTCTGGATATCAATATCAATAAATATAGAGAAGGGAAATGTTTTATCAAAGAATTTACAATAAAAATTCTATTCTAATTTTTATTAGTATTTAATATTAAATTTAAAAAGCGAATAATCTCGATTATCCTCAAAAATATATAGTATATACTTTAAACTCTAAAACGATAAGAGATCCAGAGATCTGGATAATATCCCCGGGGGCTATAGGAATCTTTCATATTTTATGATTATAAATTTATATGTAAAATAAATTTAATAGCGCTGAGTTCCTGGATGTATAGCTGAAGCTTCTGATCAATAGATTCATTCATAAATTTAATAGGTATATATATATAGAGTAAATTAATTATGATAATATAAAGATATATATATATAAAGAATAATACAATAATAATTCTCATTATATTAATTTTAAATTGAACTATTTTCATACTAGAAATATTTAATAAATGAAATAAAGATTAGAAAAAATTTTTAAAAAAATCTCAGAAATATGAAAGTTCATGGTGGTCTATACTCTATATTTAATATAACTTAAGTACTGGCGTAATAAAAGTAGAGGGAGAGGACGGACGACTGCAGCGTTGCCAGTGTTGACGTCAATAGCTGACTGTGTTTGCAAAGGGAAAGGGGTTTTCATAGGAGTGAATTTGCCCATGGCGCGCTCTGAGTGTTCGGCTGAGTGCCTTCCCTCCGCCTCTCCCCACCACTCCGCATTCCCACATGGTCAATACTGAGGTTTCATTAAATAAAGTATAATAATCAGCCCAGGTAAGTAAAAGGCCTGTGTTCGATTCCCGGCTGTACCCGAAATGTGAGTTTATATTATTTTATATGTGGAAAATATTATTTCCTTGGTGTAATTTAATTAACAAATTGTTAGAGATATTCATTTGAATATTGAATATACCTAATAAAAAATTCGATACTTTTGAAAGGCTTAATTCCTAGAACAGATCAAAAAAGGCTCATATCAAGTTGAAGTTGACTTGAATCAATGCGATAAAGCCTAAATAATTAATCAATATAAATTTTATTATAGAGATAAATTTAAATATATGATAAAACCTTTAGAAAATATAAAATAAATAAGCTCTACTTTAAAACCTTTGTCATAAAATCAAGAAAAATGCTTGAATAAATATAATCGAAGATTTTGTTAAAGGTAAAAAAAGAAATATCAGTCAATCAATGAATAAAGGAATGATGGTATAAAAAATATTGCAAGAGAGGGAACTGCATCCGAACAATAAATAAATACTCTGGTAGAATATATGAAGCCGAAGCGTTGTATTATTTTATATTAATACCATTTTTTGTATTATTAATTACTAAAGTAAACCACGATCAATAATAATGATTATTTTATTTATAAATACAATAATCATTAGAGTCTAAATTACATATTGATTGTAATTATTTGAAATGTAAAAAGATTGAATAAAATTTTAAATCTTCTTCTGCATATATTTTTTCAAATTTTAAGATTTTTTGTAAGATGATTATAATTAATAAAGTCAATATTTAATTAAGTCTTTTTGGCAGAGCAGATTTTAAACAATTCAATTTATTATTCATTACATTAATATTTAGTTAAACCAAATGGTTTAAATAAAATTTTATTGCACTGATGCTTGACTTTAAGGTTAGTGTTATCGACAAAGTCAACACTTGTAACATCTCGACCACGGAATGGAGGTGAATTAATTAATCATAATTACTGCCACACGCCCGAAACGTCGAACAAAAAAAAATACTTATTTATTTAACTCCCAAACCCCATTTTCGAATGCATAAAAAAATAAATAAAATTATACTAAATAAGACTTGATTAGAATATTTTTTTTTCACTCCAACAAAGGTAATTTATTGGGACCGCATATTAATGTTTATATTATTTAAATGATAACTTTTCCGATAAAAAAAAACTTGACTGTAAAAAAAAAATGAAATTAATAAAAAGAAAAAAAAAGATGTTTTGATAATAAATCACTCTATTTAGAATTTTTGTTTATATATTTATTTTTAATTTTTGTTTTCTTTTCTAGATCAAATAAATTACTTGGTCAAAAGATGATTCAAGAAAAGCAGCGTTTTATATCTTAAATCGATTGAAAATCGCCGTTTTTTTTTTAAATTATTCGATAAGCTAGAAAATATAAAAACGAAGCGACGTTCAAACAGCCAAGGGGTAGGGGGAGGAGAGAGGGGGCTCGCCAAAGGGTCCTTTGGTACTCGACCAGTACTGGAACACCATGAAAATAACTTTTCGGCTGTTTTAAAGTTACTTTGAACTCAAAGGCTGGTTTGTTGGTAACAGTAAAGGACCTATTAACATTCGAGTCCAAGTGGTGTTGGTGGGAGAGGGAGGAGTGGGTGGAAGGGAGGGGACGGACGGATGGACGGTCTTTAAGTCCATATTTCCTTCATTCAAGCTCATGTTATGTATGTTCTAATAAATATATATAAGCAGTTTCCCTCATTACTGATAACTAAAGCTGAGAGACACGCCCATCCTAATGCGTATATATATATATGCTATCTTATTTGGCAAAAAACATGAAAGCAGGTGGAAAAACAATATTTTACTCAGAATAAAATTAAATTTCGTCAATAAATAGCAAATAATATATCATTCTTTCTCTCATTTTCATAAAAAATTCTTCAGAATTAAATTATTTTTTTATATTACAGCTCAATTTTAGATAGAATAATACAGCGACCTCTCTCGGAGAGATATATAGAGAGACAGGGAGATTCATGGGCATTGGCTTCCCCCTCTCCTAGAGGCAAAGAAGCGGAGGAACGACCTTGAGGTTTTATGGAGAGGACATCATAGTTGTGATGAGGCTAGAGTTTAGTAGATTAAAAATAAAACATTTCAATAAAATGTCTGTCTACTTGAAGATCTCAATTAATCAAAAAGATCGAACTACACTAGGGAAAATATACCCCGCTAGGGGAGCTCGCTTACTCTTTGGACAAGGTAAGATAACTGTTCTCTTTAAGCCTGTAATCATTCATTTAAAAAAAAGATGTGTAAGAAGGAGCAAGATCTAGACTAGCAGGGTTCTTCAACTCGCTTATATTTTAGCTTAATTTATATTTTTAGTTGACGTTTCGTACCTCAGTCACACTTTCCTTCAAGTTCTATAATCATATTATATTTATTTTTTTAAAGAAGTAACCAGATATAGAAAACAAGGACGAAATTAATATTTAAAATCACTCTATTTTCATTATATTAGGTGAAGTAAAAAAAAAATGCGTTTTACTTATAAGACTAAAAATATGAAATAGCTCTCGAGTTGAGAGTTAAGAACATTTTTTTCTAATGGAAATAAAAAATTATCACCTAAGACAGTACACAATTTACTGTGTATGTGTGGGAGGTGGGAGGGGGGGAAGTATGCATAAGAGAGGCCCCAGGAATAATGAACTCAGAATCCAGCCGTTGAATCGACCGAAAATAAACAGTCAGTATAGGAAAAATTAGATTTTTTTGAAAAAATCGAAAATTCAGAAAATTTACCTAAATACCTACATTATAGATTAATATAAATAAAAATTTATAAATATTATATTATAAAATTTCTATAAAATTAAAGATATTTTTTGTGAAATTAAATAAATTTATCAATCTAATGTTTTTCATCTTTTTTTTTTTGGGAATATAAAATTAGTGTACATCTCTTTTTAAAATATTCATGTTCACTTATTGAACAATATGTATTTAATCTATAAAAATAAAAATGCAAACAAATATATGAAACATTTTAAAAAAATATTAATTTCAAAGACACTTTAAATGGACATAGTCTTTCAGAGAATGAAAACGTTTGTATTAATAACCATTTGAAAATAAAAATAATTGATGTGTGGATGTATACAATGTGAAGGGGCAAAGGGTCAACGGAAAACAACGTCTCTCTCCCTCTCGAGTTATAAAAATTTCAGCTAAATTAATCCGACAAACAACTTAGTAAAAAAATAAATTACTATTAGTTGAAACAGATTTAATTATTTATTATTTTTATTTATATTAGAAATTTGAGATTCGTTCACATATTAAACAATAGTTTTGTAAGTAATCATTTATAAAAAATTTATATCATACATACGTTTTACAAAAACGAACTAAATTATTTTAAGCCGATAAAAAAAGCATCAGAAAAATTTTAACATTGTTTTTTAGTATAGAATATTTTATCATTTTGCTTCAAATTTATCATATTTAAGTGACCTTTTTTTTTTTCTTGTAAAAAATAATCAATGTTTTATCAACTAGAAAGAAATTTATCAATTGCAAGTGTTGAGGGGTGGAAACCCCAACCTAACCTCCCTTTTGGTTAAATTTCTGCTTGTGAGCCATATATTACCATAAATTCTTGAAATAAGTAATAAGGCGAATTTTCTAGAAAAAAAACTTGAAATATTAGAAAATTCCAGATGACCGTGGTAAAAAAAAAAAAAAAAAAAGATTTAGTTGCAAAAAATTTAGTTAAAAGATCTTATCAATGCAAGAGGCTTTCTTATCCTTAATTTTAATTTACCTTTTTTTTTATTATATTCTATCATTTTTTTAAACGTTTAATTGAAAATTTAATTTTTTCCTTTTTTTGCAAATTGATTTTTGAATGAAGGGCTTTATAATAATATACCTCAAAATGACCGTTTTTTATTTTTATTATTAATTTAATTAAAATATTTATTTCACTATGTTAAGTTATTTACCTTAAACACATAAATTGATATATTTGAAACTGATGTCGTCTCTACTCCTGTCTATATAAGTCAAGTGAAAATCTTCAGGCGGGAGAACGTGGGTTCGACTTTTTTTCACTTTACAAGTTTAAGGTTAACTTAACATCGCCAAATTAAAATTAATATTTTCTAATTATTAGGAAAAAATAATTCCCATTCCTTTTAAAATTTGTATTTACTTATTTGAAAAATTAAAAAAAAAAGTATTTTATTTTTCAAGCGAAAGGATTATAACTTTTTTTTAGTCTTCATCTGAGGCCATTTAGACTCAATGGCCAATAAACTCAAGACCACCATTGACCCCTAGACCATGAGGGAAGAGCTTTATCTCCATTCTAAGGAACAAGAGCAGGTTACAAGTTTAAAAAAATCGGGAGTGGCCTCCCCTCGACATTGTCGTATACACCTATAGGTGAGTTTTAGAAAAACCTCTTTGGTAAAGTATCACTTCCAGTGGTACGAAAAAGTATTATAATACAATCAGGAATAATTCCAAACCAGCCTGTACTTAATATGGTAAATCTTCTTTAATATATTAGAATAAAAAATGAATGAATCATTAAGTTAATATTAAAATTTCAATCAAACGTCAAATGTGTTTTAAATGTTTATTGAAGAAAATGTTTTATGCATCACGTCATTTGGATCTTCCATCATCAATTATCTTAATGTTTAATCATTTATAAGCATTATTATTCATAATAATATATTCATTTCTATTTTTTTTAAGCAACAGAAAGAAGAGAGACGTCCTTTCAATTTGAAAATATTAAATTATAAGTTTAATAAATATCAATTAATAAAATTACTGTTTTGTAATTCAATCAAAGTGAAAGGATTTCCGGTAAATGGTACGTCACTGAAAAAAGTTTTAATTCTTAAGGAGTCTTCCCGGAATTCTTATAAACGCTCTAAAATGTGAATGCCAAAAGAAAACATTTCCATAAACTTTCAGACCAATCACAACACTTCCCAATCTACTCGGTTTTTGGCTTGTAGAAGAGAAGGTAGCGCATGTCAACTTTTTCAATCCCTTTCTACACACCTCTTCGGAATTCCAAAATTAATTAAAAGAAAAAAGAGATTTTTTTTTACTCTAAAAGTATCAAAATCAATCTTAAAAAAATAAATATCAATAAAAGTAAAATCTTTTTTTTTTTTTTTAGAATAATTCTAATGAATGTAATAATGTCAAATATTTTCAATTGGATTTTGCGTTGGAAATAAATATTTTTTCTGAGTAAGCGGTGATTTAGCTTTTCTTTTTGTTTTTTGAAATGACAGACTGACACGATTCAAGCCCTTAGTAGACTCAGGCAAATGTCTAATGACGGTAAAATTATTTTTTTAAAAATCATCTCGTTTATGTGAGAATTTAAAAAAAATAAATTAATTATTTTTTTCCAGAGTTAAATTTATCCTTAATATAATTGTCAGACATCCTTTAATAATTAATGTAGACAGCATTAAAAAAAAAAAAAAACTCCTGAGAGCTGCACATATGTTAGGGGCCCCTTAATTACAAGGCCGTTTTTTGATATGAATAAAATATAATAATAGCAAGTGAAGGGTTCTTCAGTAAGTGAAATAGAAGCCAACGTAAAAATAAAATCATTTACAAACAAAATTGAAAAAGAATATTATATTTTCTATTATATATTATCCCTTTACTTACAAGAGAGATCGGTTTCTCAGAAAACCGGGTAAATCGAAAACAAATAAATATTTTTGGCAGTTATATAATAAGTTTTTCGACTATGCGTACCAAAAATGTTCTTTTTTTAACAGTTTTTATTTTTCAAAACCGTGAAAAAGCAATACCCCGTTTTTCTGTTATAACCCGCGGCTTGTTGCATATAAAAATTGTTTTAAAACTGCGGTTTATAATCGAATGCGGCTTCAAGACTTCCAAAAAAAAAAAAAAAAACTATCACTTTAATAAATTATTTGGAGTGTATATATTTATAATTTAAATTGAAAACAGAAAGACTGTTTATAAGATTTACCATTTCTACCTAACTAAATAGAATGTAATTAAGCAGAGAAATAACTAAATGCATTTAATATGAAATACCAAGAAAATTTTTACAACTGAAAAAAATATATAACTATTTCACTTTTCCAAGTAAATAAAATAAATTATACATTCTACAAATTACAATACAAATAATTATATTTAATATTTTATTCGTAATAAGGTATCGTAAGGTTATTTTTAAATATGAGGCTTAATAGTGATAAAACTGAAAAATGTATGGCATTTAAGCTTATAGAGAGTGCGGCTTCTAACGGAAAAACGGTGTAAATTGGGGGATAGATATATATATAAAAACTTACATATTTATTATTATAGATACATTAAACTTTTAAGAATAAAGGTGTTCATGATTAGATAAAGAAACCTTTTTTTATTATAAAAGTAAATATTTTCCTTGAAAAGACATAATCTATTTGCTAAGGTCATTTCAACATGAATTTGATTACTAATAAAGCAAGCGGAGTTAAGGGCTAATGAAAGGACAAGATAACGAGAAGGTCGAAATGACCAACAGGATTTCGACTTAAGTTACCATTCGTTTATCCAATTTAATTAAGGCTTATTCAAACGGATTATATGTTAATTTTTAATCAATGCGCGCATTTATAAAGGGTTAGAAACTTACAAATGAATTCATAGCATAAATTCCACTAATTTCAGATGAATATTTTTAGGGAACCGAATATAAAGCAAAAAAAATGTTCCTTTTTTTTTTTTTTAAATAAAAACTTCCGGTTTCCATTAGAATCGAAGAAAAAAAAATAAAAACAGAATGTAAAAGAATTACAAATCAATACAATGGATGTACTAAAAGTAAATAAGAAAATTGGACAAGTGATACTAATATTTTAACAGAAAAGATAGGCATTCCCTACCACCCTTAGGAATATATTTGGTTTATTTACAGTCATTAGATTGAGTGGTTTTTGACGTGAAAAGAGTTTTTAAAACAAAAAATTTTTTTTTTTTTTTTTTAATTTTTTACTAAAATAAACAAATTGAAAATCTTGTTAAATAATTATGTTAATAGTAATATAAATATATATAGCTGTAATGTAATTTTCATGAAGGTTGTAGCATAAATGAAAAATGCAGCTATTATTCCTTCTCAGCTGACCTTTTGGACCATCCTCAGAGTCGGGTGTTAAAATGGATGTCAGCATAATGAAAATATTTATCAGTATATTATAGCAAGTAACCGGAGAAGGGCCATTATATATAGGAAAAGAGTCCTTTACAATGAGTAGTGAAAAAGGTTTTGTATGATTTTCATGAAAATTATAGCATAAGTGGTGATAAATATTTTCATTTAAACCCTCTGAAGATGGTTCATTCCCTGACCGGAACATCAGCTGATAAGAAATAAATATAAATGAAACAAGAATAGGCTGCATTTCTCATTTATGCCCCAACCTTCAAAGTGGATGCCAACCGCTGAGATTGTCATTTAATTGCACTGAGGCACACAAATAGCCCACATGTGAACCTATCCATTTATTTAAATAGATAAGAGTTCTTTGTCTTTTATAACAGAGTTCTTGGTTAAAAATTACCCACCGGAGAAATATTTGTAGAAAATATCTACTTTACCTCCTATAATGGCAACTCAGCTGTCTTAACTTAACTATAAAATATTTATTCTTGTGTTAGGATGCCTATCTATGGGAAGAGAGATAAGAGAGGAGGTATAAAATTTATTTGGAATCAAAAATGAAACTTAGTGGTTTCTCCTCGGAAAGAAATTATGAATTTTGTAGGACTAACCAAAATTATAAAAACACTATCCGCGGTGAATCTCTTTCCTAACAAATTCTTAGCCGATTGTAATACCGGTCTGAACACCGTTTATATATTTCCGAAAATATTTTATTGTCTAATTACGAGGAACTAACCCATCGAGGCAAGCCCTTTTATTTCCTAGGAATATGACGCAGCAATCGGCGCCTTCCTCAAATCTAGTATATCTCCATTTGTATTTTAATCTATTTTTATGAGATAAATAATATTATAGAAGAAATGAAACCAAGTGATGATTATAACTACCATACATCATTTGGTTTGGTGTGACGTCGAACCACCATCAGTGAAAATATTAAATTATAGCCTTGAGTTTTAATTAATATTTATTAATTCACATCTTCTAAAAAATAGGATTGAACTCGGGTCTCTCAGTTAGCGCTAGAGGATGCACTTGGGTTTGTGAGCTCGAAGGTCTAAGTTAATGAATATTAATTATATGTTTATAAATATTATTTCCTAGACCCTTGTATACTATCAATCTCAAGAGAAATTAGACAAACTTCATCTTTTCTTTCATCTTTAATGAATAATACAGTAGAGATATTTACATAAAAAACAAAATTATCAAATTTCATAATTATTTTTACAATTTTTGGATTTTATTACCCCTCCTAATTATCTTTTAAGTTAAGTTTGTCCAATTTCTTTTAATTTATTTATATTTTGTTTGAAGTAAAATGGTCCTAAGATTCAGCTGGTTTAATTTTCTCTAAAATATAGTATCATTAAAAATATATTCATAAAGTAAAATTATACATCTCTTTTATACTCGAATTTAAATTATATTACTAGATTTAAAAAATACAGTAATATATTTTTTTTAAAGAGAGGATTGATTCCCTGAGTGAGTGCAAAATCAGTCGCTTTTAGTTTTAAATAAATTCTTAAATACCTCAGTGACAATTTTTGTAATGCAATTTTCATTGCGTTAACTGAAAACATGAAATATCTTCCTTTTAATATTTTATGTTCCCATTCCAAAATTTTTTCTATATGACTTAAATGAAAAGCATTTGAAAAAATAAATGAACAAATATGGTAAACGTAATTATAATGGACAGTTTTAAATTTATCCCTATTAGAGTTTAATGCAATTATACTTAGTGTTTCTAAATTTAAAATGCGCTGCCAGTTTATTTTAATGGTTAGTCCCGAAATCTACCATTTGGAGGGAGCAACGTTTAAGCATAAAAACGCAAGCTTTTTATTTATAGCGTCACAAAGTCTGCTAAAAATAAAGAGGGTGTAGAAAATGGGAGAAGAGCGGATGTGCCTTAACTTGTTAATTTCATCATTAGTTTCGAGGTAATGAGTGATTTTGTAATTTCGAGTGTCAGAGTTGGGAGTTTTTCCTCTGGAAATCTGGACACAACTTCATTAGTAAAATATTTCTTTCGAGTAATTCACTATTTTCTTTCTCTCTCTCAGCCTTAATTATTAAAAATATTTCTCAATCTAGTAAGTAATATAACATTTATTTAAAAAATTTTTTTTTTTAGATTTTGTTGTCTTGTGGAATATCCTAAGTTATGGAAGGGGGTATTTTTAAGAGACCCTAACTACTTTCTGAAAAAAAATATTTACAAAATTGTTACTAAATAAATAAAGTATAATTGTTAGACGAAGGTATAAATAAGGTAAAAATGAAAGTTGCCTCCCCCCTAATTCGATGAAAGATTCATTTTAATTTATTATTTCTCCGCTGACGTTTTGCCTCTAGTTACAAACATTTTCAGAGTCAAAAATAATTTTTGAAATTCTATAATATATTAATAAATATATTTATTCTTTATAAATTCTGTAAGAAGTCGCACTGCACCCCTCTAGATTTATTTGAGTTTTAAAACAAAAATAAGACTAAAATTTGTCTATTTTTAGAAGATATAATTCAAGGGCACACTAAAATTTGAGGTGCACAAACGATTAAAAAAATTCCTTAAATCCTAATAAAAACCTACGGGTTGTTTTGATCTAGTACTATCAATCATTTTTGAAATTCAGTAATACTTGATGGCTTTGAGATTAATGTTAGTGACATACGGATGACACTCTTTCAAATGAGATGTCACTTAAAATTATTATTCGCTTCAAACTTGACTTTTGGGTTAAAGTTAAAAATTTAATTTTCTAAGTGATGAATAGAACCGAAGCGAACTGAATTGTAATCAAAACGAACCGAACCGTACTGAATCGAAACTGAAACCAATAACATAATTAATCCATGGCCTTTAATTAATTTCCTTGAACACAACGAATTCTGATTATTATTTTTAATATTCTAAAATATATTTTTATATTTTGATTAAAATAATATCTATTATATTATTTTTTAAATTGAAATAATGATTATTTTTTAATCATTTATTTTAATAAGTTTTTAAATCATTCCCTTTTGTATTCTAACTAAATTTAAATACCATATAGTGCAGTTCTATGCCGCGAATTATTTCTATTTATTTATAGTCTATTTCGGCCATTCAGAGTTTATAATGATGATTTAAATAATCCACTATTGATGGCCACGGCCTTCTTCCTCGGAGCCACCCATCCGAGGATCAGGTCTACTTGGCCTTGCTTAACAACGAAGTGACTGTTGTCCTTCTCTTCGACCATATTTAAAAATATTTAATATAGAGCGTTTCTCAGCCTTATTAAATAACAATCAATTAAAAACTAGAATAAAGAACAATATTTTTATACGGGAACGATTATTGATGATTTATTTATTTAATTTGATATAATTCTTTCATGAAATCAATCGCATCCTATTTATTAATAAAATTATTTTTATTGTAATTTATGTAATTTCGATAGGAAAATATTATTTTAATTTTATTACCTCTTAATATTTTGAATCATTTTAATAAAATATTTTTTTCTGATTTCTATTTAGTATAAATAATAAATAAATAAAATAATAAAAATAAAACAACTTCTTCGTTTTCAGTGGGGCATGAAGTAAAAAAATTAGACATTTTAACGTAATTGAGCTGAAAAAATCATTTTTTTTTTTTTAAGATGTTCATTGATCATTTGAAAGTATTTTAATAAAAGATAACTTTTTTGGTAGGGGCTTTGATTCTACTAATGAATGGCAATAAAAAGGTTCTGCTCAATTGGAATGGACAGCACAGGGGTGGTTGGGCTGCAGGTGATGGAGCGAAGTCCCGGCTTCTGATGGATTGCCTCTGGCTCTAATGGCCTGACCACGATTTCGGATTTTGGATTACGGATTACGGAATACGGATTACGAAAGGGCCCAGGAGCGACGTCTAAAGTGAGGCAACTGATTCCACTTTCCAATTCGATTATGAGTGCTCCAAGACATGGAAGTGCATACTATAGTGGGGGTTTAAAACACTTTCAGATCGATTAACAATTTCATTTATCTTAAATGGTGATTGTGAGTGGCTAACGAGCGAGTTTATAATCATTTCGAATTTAATTTAATTCAGAGAATCAAACAAATTTAATAAAATATAATTTCTCCATTTAATGGTGTCAAATACTATATCAAATACTTATAAATATTAAAAATTTAATCACTGATATTTTGATATTAAAATTATAAAAAGTGGAACACTTAACGTTTCTGAACGGCCCATTCCATTGATTAATTTCCCATTAATCAATATCTTAAGATCTCAAGAGGATCATATCAGCTTTTCTCAACCTGTGGATTGCGCCCCCCTTCCTAAATAACATGACCAAATTCAGTAACAAATTCCAAGTAAAAAGAATTTTAATATACAATAAAAAAAAAAAGAAAATTCTTATCATCAATCGATTAATCATCAGGTGCAGCTTCTAAGCAAAAATCCTAGCTAGGCAACTGGAACTAGAAATATTAATTAGATATACTATCTTATTAATGAAGAAAGAAAAAAGAAATAGAGAGTCCCGAAAGAGTAGATTATCTCAAAATCGGTAATAATACAACTGACCCTAAAGGTTAAATAATAAATGAAATCTTTTTTTTTTTCCCCACCAAATATTCCGTAAAAATATATAAATACTTTGATTCAATAATTCTCTAATTATACCTGTATTATTAAGAGAATTTTTTTTGTCAGATGATTAGTTAAGTTAAAAATATTTACTTTGGTAATAATTTTGATGGGAAGCATTGTTTTGTTGAGAAAAGACAAGCCACGAGGCTAGGTCAATATTAAAATTAAATAAAAGTTTAATTGGAAGTCGTGTACAATTTTTAATTTAAATGGGGAAATAAAAGTCTCGTATTTGTAAAATAAATATTATAAGTTTCTGTATTTGTTTATACTAATTGGCTTCTTCAAACTCTTAAAAAAAATAAAATAAAATAATAATAATAAAACAAGATAAAAAAAAAAAAATTGAACAATTCTTGGTTATTGTTATTGTTCCAGATGAAAAAAATTTTATATTAAAAAGTCGCTAAGGAATGTTATAGAGCGATACGAAATATTTGAGTTTATTTTTTATTTAATATATTTAGGGGAGAAACTAAATATCAAAAATTAAAATGCGATAAAAAATACTTTTTAGTAGACAGGAACCGCCACTAGGAAATTTTGTGCTACATGTTATTTTTCAATTTATATCATGGGGGAAGCGAAATCTTGATTCCCAATGGGCTAACATAATTCATTTCGATTAATAAAAAATATATGTTTAAATATTATTTCATAGATCAATATATGAAATAAATAATTTACTACTTATTAATAAAATATTATTAAATGTATTTGGAGAATATGTAAAATAAGTCTGATTCAGATAATATCAGTCACTACGACTAGATCAAATGAGTTCTCGATTGAAGTAAAAACAAAAAAATTTATTTCAACATTCCGGAACTGAATGATGAACATACTATCTCCCTCAAAAGTAATTGGTCAACCTTTTGTTTAGACTTAATGAATATCAAAGTCGTCAAATTTCATATTGTTTTATTATTATTTTCGGATTCCATGATCTTCTAATTATCCATTTAGAAGAAACCAAAGATACACTTTGTCCAAGTACTTTTGAGGGAGATGGTTTAAAGCGAATACAAAGCGCTTTTTTTAAATATATATTTTTTGGTATGAAAAGGCTCTAAAAGGAATATAAAATTATAAAATAGGTGAATGATATTTTATGACTTTAACTGTTATAAAAGAAAGATATAATGGTTAGAATTAAAAATTAAAGTTGTGATCAAGAAACAAAACCAAGGGATAGAAGAAATTCCATGATGAGGTTGAGTGGCTGTGTGACGTTTTATTTCTTTTGTATTATAAACATTTCAAGAAAATTAAAATATAGAAAATTTTTTAAATTATATTATGTTGTTAATAAAAATTAAACAAATCAGAGTACAATTTGAACTGAGAGAGGGCGCCTGCCAATCATTAAATGTATTCTCAAATATTGAGCCAATCTGGCCAACATTCTTTTTGTCTTAGGAAATATTATGTATTATAATAATTTTCTTGTTTGCAAATTTTAATTGAATCAATCAGTTTTGAACATGTGGAAACAGGGGGCGGAGGGATGCTAACCATTCAGAGCGCGCCCTGAGTAAAGCCGTTGCAATGATTCACATTCACAAAAACACTACTGCTCACTCCCTTTGCGGATACCATACGTCAGTGACGCATAAGACTGGCAACGATGCCGTCATCCGCCTTCCCCTCCGTCGAGAGCTCAATACTGAAGTTATATTAAACTAACCAAAAACTTCACTTCTAAGAGAGGACATCCACTATATAATCATTATGGCCTATAGTCTTAAATAAAAAATTATATTAAATTACCCCTAGATATATTATTAAAAATTTATATAATCTCTTGTTGGAGATTATTATTTTAACATTTTTATCTATTTACTAAAAACAAATCGAACGAAGAGATAAATTTGATAACAGAGGTATTAATGTCATGTAATCCAGGTATTATGGTAAATAAAACACAATTAACGACATAAATAAATTCGTATCAATTTGTAAAGAAATAAATACTATTAAATTTGAATTTCTTCAATTAAGTAAATGGGAGAGGAGATTCCTTTTTAGAACCCAATAAAAATTAAGGCGTTAATTGAAATAATTATTATGCTAATTCACTAATGAATTAAATGTTAATAGAAATATTAATTAATAAATATTAATAACGTTTTCTTGTTTTTTTTTTTTTTTTATTATTTTATTATAGTTTTTTTTTTAACATTGTATAAAAAGTTGTTAGCGTGGAAAATTTCAATAATCGAATTTCAATTGAAATATTCGTTCGTAACGAGGGTTTAAAAAAAGCGTTCTAGAAAAAAATTATTTCTCTCTCTTTCTCTGTCCATAATCTACTATCAATATCAGACAAAATTGGAGAGGCGCTATGGCTGGCTATCTGCATAAGAACCAAGCAATTTCATATTGGTTACATTTGTAAAACCAAATTGTCATTAATTAATTTTTAACTAGAGCATCGGACTAATCTGTATAACTTTGCCGAGCAGTTACTAGCCAATAGAAGTGACCCTTCAAAAGCATTTTTTTGTTGGAAATTTCAAAAACAAATTATATGTTTGTTGATTGCAATGCCTTAATGGCGGAAACCTCCAAAAATTTTTCTTTTAATTTAAATAAAAGTATTACTCCGAAAAAAGTCTACTTTTAGAATATATAATAAAAAAATTGATCTAATCTATGAAAAAAATATTGTCCACTCTTAAAATTCCTCTCTCAATAGTCCGATTTTGACAAAAATGTCACTGGGATTCCAGCATTGAGATACGAGAATCTTTTCACACAAACATTCAAAGGTCATACACCACTTAAAACACATTTTGGCATCGATAGTTTCAAGAATTCATTAAAAATGAAAAAAGTAAACTAATTCCTTATATTAAGTAAAATATTTTTTTTTAGTTAGTAGTTAGATCGTTCTCAGAATTTCACAAAGGGAATGAATCATGACCGTGGCCTTCCCTCTCTCTCCTAAGGCATTTAGTATGGTTGGTCTGATGGGAGCCTACAGAGTGGGGATGAGATTTCTAAAATCCGAGACCGGCCGGTCTATAAATTATGTAAAAAACTAATATTGTTCCATTTTCATTTTTTATTTAAAAATCAAATGAAGTGGCCTGCACACAACTTAATAAAAAAATTTTTATAGTCGGAGAAATCATAAAGTATCAATGCCAAAAGATGCTCCCACTAAAATATTTCAGTCCAATCACAAGTTTTCTTCTCCATTATCTCTACTTTCTTGTTTATAGTAGAGCGAGAGGGCCACGCCCATGACTTCCCCTGCGTCACTTCACTTCTCTGATATTCCAAAAGCGATCGTACTATGGTTTTCTTTTTTAATTTTTTGCAATAATAATAATATTATTAATATTTTAAAATTGAAAAAGAACAAAATTTCTCAATGATAATACTTTATAAACATTAAAATACATTAATGTGATAAGGTTCATATACAATATATTGATACTATATATTTTTACTAACTTCGATGCAGGAAAAAATATTTTTCTGTCTCCAGGAAACGAACATGCGGCTTTTTGGTTTGCGGCCCAATGCTTTATCCATTAAGCTATAGGAGACAGCGAAATATTTTTTCTTGAATCGGAGTTTATAAATAATCAATTATAAGATAAAGTTTGTTTTCTTTTCTTCCTTTACTGCTGCTTCCTTTTTTTTTTTTCTTTTTTTTACATTTTATATGTCCATAAGATATATTAAATTGTTCGAACTTCGAAGTTTCGTAAAAAGAAAAAGACGCAAATATCTTCTAAATATTTATTTGAGAGGTTAGCCGAGCGGATTAAAGTGGAAGGGAAAATCCAAATAGATGCCTCTTAACATTTTATAAAATTTTCTTGGTAGTTCTTATAAATTCCCAGCCATGAGTAAAAGAGCGGATTTTATCAAGTCAGAGAAAAAAATATCCATCCTTCATATTGATAGCCTGATAGCTACCCCCAATAAAATTTCAAAAAAGCGACAACAATTTGTCACTTCTTACAAATAAATAACTGAAAATATGAGATATGTTTACACTACTTGTATTAGTAATTCATTCATCATAGAGTAAGTCCGTTAACTGATTAATAATTTATTAGACTTTTATTTTGTTTAAACGTTGATTAATTGGTGTGAAAATAATAATTTATGATATTGTTTTTATTTTTGTAAACATCAAGATAATAAATAATTTTCTAAAAAATTTTAAAAAATATAATAATTTTACTTTCACGACCGTTTCGTGTTTCAATTTTTTACATATCAATCCATGCATATTACTAAACTTTTATGAAGAAGTGTTTATATTTTTACAAATAAATAAATTTTTTTTCTATGATTTAATCATGTTATCATGGGATCAAATGGCCATTTGATTTGCTATATGTAAACCTGTAGAAGCTGAATATAAACCTAAACCGGTCGCGAAAATGAAATTAATTTTTTTTTTTTAATTTTTTGAAATATTATTCATTATTTTGGTGTTTACAAAAAAAAATTTTTTCTTAGGCAAATGTTTTTATTTTTTTTTAAACCAACTCAAAAAATCTTTTTTTCCTTCCTAACCGAATATTGACTATTATAAAAATGGGTAATTATTTTTATTATTATAAGTTTATCCGGTACTTTACTATATTATATATTGAATAATAGGATTTGTCGATTTAAAAAAGTAGATGACCAGTTGCATGAGTTAATTAGGTGTTCTGGATGGATGGAAAAAAGGCGAGAGAAAAAAGAAGCGATAAACATCTCTTCCATTCAAATGCCCTGATGAAGGTCAGAACACGCGATCAAAACGTCGATACATGCTTCGAGCAATAAAGAATTGAGAAGGGAACCAAGCGTTTTTTATCTCTCTCCCGTCTTTATTCCACTCTGGCTGCCATCCATCCAGAAACAATTAATAATAAATTAATTCGTATTTATATTTTTTCTTTAATATAATAATAATTATTTGGTCTATATTATAAATATATGAAATTTTATTTTTGTTTTACACCAGAATATATAAAAATAATTGAAATAAATTTTAATTCTGGTGAGATTATATATATTTATTATCTAGAATATATCCAAATTTCGAAAATGATGTTTCGGAATTAAATATATTAATCAGGACAATTCCTTAAAAGGAGAGAGAGAAAGATCAATTCT
>JAAAKE020083869.1:0-22894 GCA_010014785.2 Anisolabis maritima | reverse complement strand
TTTTGTTTCAAGGCGTTTGGCCACAATCGTGTTTACAAACACGGACACATGAACAGTAGAAATTACCAAAAGCCTTGCCCCCGTGGCCGAGAGGTTAAAGATAATGACATTGTCAAAATTGATAACCTTAAAAATCAAGGGGTGTGGGTTCGAATTCCAGGCAGTCCGATGAAAATTTATTTATATTTATATATATATATATTTATTGGATACCAATTGATGTAAATAAATATGCCTGGATAATATGTATATATATGTAAAATAAATGTGTATCGTTTCAAGTCTATATGCCGAAAAGACTAAAAAAAATATATATATATATATATTTAATATTTATAAAACTAAATGACCAATGTAGCCGAAAAATATAATTGTACAGTTAATATATATAATCTAAATGTCCTCGGCAGCCGAAAAAAACGGGAGTAATTACCCCCTTTACTTTCCCAACCCCTTGTATGCCTTTATCTCCAGGTAATATTAATAATGCATGTGGTCAGTAGGGGGGTATGTGGGCTTTAATGTAAACATTGTAAGATTGAACCCTGATTTGCAAAACCCCGAATTCATTCAATATAATGATGAATAATACACCCTGATCATACAAGTAGATGTACTCACCCTTACATTAGTTAAAGTGGTTAAAGTCCTGACACCCTTTCAGTTTAATGATAAATACGAGATCCTGAGTAAACCACCCCTCCCATCTCAGGGTTCACAAAAAATTAAATTGGTTAAAAGTTATTATATTAATACAATACAAATTGAATATTTTATATAAGAGGGAGAAGAAGAAAAATGGATGGACTCACCCTTATAATTCCTTAAACTAATTGTTCGGCTCCCGAAAGATTATCGCTCAATCATTTTTCTCAAAAAATCATATTTATTAAATGGGGTTCTTTTAAGAATAAACTATATTCTTTATTTTTAATATCCTAACTTATTTACAATGTGAATGTAATTATGGTTTTTTCGAAATAACTAAACATTATTCAAATATATGCCTTCCATGTTTATTTTAAAAATTCTTTTAACAAATATATATTTTTCCTTATAAATTTTGTCATAGATGACTTATCATTTATATTTTAATAGAGAGAAAAAATTGCATTTTACTAAAATTTGGATAGAGGTAAACAGCATAACTAAGATTTGGGGGGCGAAGTAGAGGCGGTTGACTCTCAAACTAAGATCTCATAATCGCAGCTCTGAGGAAACCCGAATTTAAAACAGTCGCAATAAATGGACAGAACTAAAACAAATTCCTAACATCAAATTATCCCCCTGAGATAAGATGACTTGTTTGCATTTGGAAAGATCCTTTTAGCCCTGTCCCTTGGTGCAGAGCTTGTTTCACGTACCAAAGGTCAGTGTTCGCTTCCCGTTATGACGGCTACCAATTAATTTAAATAAATAAGGACGGGGTCAGAGGCCGAAAAAGACTTAAAAAATAGAAGGATTCTAATGATCTCACGAAATTTTCAGCCGATCATGATGGGGGTGGGGGGTAGAAGGCTTACAAAAAAAATCTAGACTTTTATTTTGTTCAAAGTTTTAAAATTTTTACCCGTATTCCCTTATTTAATATAGAACGGATGATGTTTCGACATTTAATGAAGATCACCTTCAACACCTAAAAATAAAGATATTAAAGGAAAGATTTCCTCTTTTTGAATGTACCATCCATGTTTGTTGCTTTACTTTAAATATTTCAGGCCTCAAGACCAGGAATTATTATTTAAAATATTAATAAATAAAGCTCCTAAATCTAGAATTGTTTTGAATAAATGTTAATGTTATTATTTTCAAAAATGCAATTATTAATTTCTAAACTATTAGGGCTATTATGTATATTTCTTTTATCCTTCTTTTAGGTTCGTTAAATGTTATCTAATTTATTAATTAGGCCCATATTTTATAAATATTTTCAAATAATGGTTTCTTTACTAAAATCTTTGTCATTAACCTTGTTAAATTTATAGGAAAAAATAAAAATAGTGGCCAGGTTATTAGACTAAGAAGGCATGTTCACATCTGTGATTATTAGACATTGCATTGTCATCCAATTAATATTTCTTTTTTGATGTTGGCTCCAAGCCAGATTGTTGAATAAAAGGCTCAATACAAATATTATATATTTTAAATTTCTTTTTCAGAAACGATTTAGTGGATCTGCTTGGATAAATCGTAGACTGATGATAATCTGATGTCCAACAAGACAACGTCAGCAGCTGCAACGGCGGCAAATACTCTACCCGAAAGCAACCCCCCTAGTCGGGGGTTGCCAGATCGTGTAGCTCAATTATATTATGCCCACGGCCTATTTTGTTCAACACATCCCATCCCTGTTCTCGCTATAGCTCTCACTGTCATCCTTACATTCTGGTATGTGTTTATAATAAATTTAATTTACTAGTTTAATGATTTTTCATCAAAATGATGTTATAAAAACATAAGATTTCGTGGCCATGTTTAGTGTTAGAACTAGTCTTTCTGTCAAGGTCAGATTATCTGATTTTTTAGAATCAATTCTCTCAATTTCTGATAAGGACTATTAAAATACTTTTTTTCTAGAATGATCTTTAAGAAATTTCTTCCTATTAAATTATTTTGGTGATAGTATTAGTATAAATAGACATATGAGTTCACCGGATTTTCTCATGAATACGCTAACTATGATAATATTATTTCTATAATATATATTTTAGGAAGTTTTAGAGATATGGACATTACTTCAACGCTTCTGAAAAGGTGAAAAAGTAGAAGAGTTCATAATGAATTCAGGGAAGTGAATTCACTCTTGCAGAGAATCTTATTTAGAGAATTAAGAGTAGGGAGATTACTTTTTCCAAAATATTCAGATAGAAGATGGCCTCTTTTGGTTCTAACGATATTTCTTTTTTAAAGTTAGTTTATTGATCTATTTATAGGTACAAACTGTCGATCCACGCCTTCCTCATAATCCCCCACGCTAGTGAAAGTAGGGGTGCAATTAAAAATAAAAAGATCAAACCTTGTTAATATTAGATTATGTTTGCTAAGTGATGGCTATATAAATAATATTATCTAGATATAAATATATAAAGAAATGAGATAGTAAATAAAATTAACTTCGCCTGTTACATTAGATGGGGACGATCTGAGATTTGGGTTAATATGCCTTCGTTGGTGAAATCTTGCACAAACAAATGGGGATCCTTGTCGATAGTCAATTCAGCAAATTAAGAATTTCATACTTAAATACAAAATTTCACATTTCTACAGCATTGAATTGATATTGTACAAAATATGATTTTAAATTATTAGAAGTTTTATATTTATACTGTCAAAGTGTTGTTTTTATTTTACCTGGGTGTCCTGAGAGTATAATACTTGTAATAGGATCGTTGAAGTTGAGTCACACTTGTCTGAAACTTTGAAGATTGGCCTCGCTTAACAATGCCGAATAACTGTAAATCAAATTAATAACTCTTACAAATAAATAAAATATCAAAATCATTTTGAGACTTTAATTTTATATATTATTGGATTTATTTAAACCTTTGGAATACAGCCAAAGTATTTTTATAACTTCCTACTCTATCTATTGTTTATTTATTTTAAAATTTCTCTATGACTCATATTTATAAACACTAATTTTTTAAATCACCAAACATCATACATAGTATTCTTTAAAATTAATCATAATAAATAAAAATGCTTAATAATTCTTGATAAACTATTTTAAATTAAAAGAAGGAACTCCTTCTATCTTCTAAACTATAAAAGAAGGAGAAAAAGTTAAATAGAAGTTAAATTTTTTTAATGAAAACTTAACAAATTGCAATAATAAAATTATAATGGAATATGTTTATTATCTTTTTTTATTTTTTTTTTAGCATAAGATAAGAAGGTTGAACAAGTTACTCCTATCTGATACCGTAGTTGAAAAATTATTTATTAAAATAAAAAAATTTTAATAACAAAATTTTGAAGAAAAAAAAATTATATATATATATATATATTCATTTCAAAACGAAAAATCAGTTTAAAAATTGTAATGGTGCAAAGGAAGCGCACCAATGCCCCGGGTTCCACTCCCGAGGTATCCACCAATAAAAATATAATCACAAAACATGTTAAATTAAAAATTGTATTTCTCACTCTCGTATGCGCTCCCTTCTACTCAGATGGTACAAAGTTTCTACAATAAATGAATCACAAATTGAATTAATTTTATTTTTTATTTAAATTTCGCGAGTGGTGCTTAAGATACATACGAGTTTGCAAAATACATTTTCCATTCAACTATCAAATGGTGGCTGATAATAATTTTTAACCCTGATTTTCAAAGTTTCAGCAAAATTTGAGATTTTGACCAGCTGTTTAACCAACAACTTTGATTACAACAATAAGGAATTGGGTTAAGAGAAATGTCTGTGATGAGTTTAATCATATCATATATTTATTGGTTTGTTCCATTCAATTAGATTGGGGCAATAAACAAAATGAATATTAATAAGAGAAAAATTAACATTTTAACATCTAACTTTCTTATTCATTCAATAATATCTCGATAAAGGAGATAGAGACTTTTTTTTTTAAATAAATGAAAGCTTGGGTCAAGGACGTGTGTCAGAAAGGAAAATTATCTTAATTTTAAAGAAAAAGAAATCTCAAGAAATAAGAAGTATCATTATCTTCTCCCCTTTGAGAATAAGTTGACCTGATGAGATAAAATTTTTCAAAATTATTATTTTACTTAAGAAAAGCAAGTTTATTATAGATTTTATTACTAACCAGTGGGCCAGCCTTCATCTTTGTTGATAAGCAAGGCCAAGCAGCACAGAACCTCGGATGGGGGGCCCCGAGGAACAAGGCTGTTAAACGCCCGCTGGAAGACACCTATAATGATTGATGATGGGTTTTCTTCCCCGAATAACTTCTTTTGAAGATTTTCTTCCCAAACTTATTTATCTCTTTTTAGAATGGAAAGAATCTGAATCCAAAGTATATCAAAGTGATAGAAAAATTTTATTAATTAGTCGGGCCAATAATAATTTTTCAAATGTTTGTTTGTCATTATGGTCATGAAATTTTCCATCTTAAAAACAAAGAAACATTTAAAAAAATTATTTCCAATAAATAAAATTAGTGATTTCGAGAATAGTATTTTAAATTGAAAAAGTAATATTAATAATTAAAAAATACATATATACGTAGAGAGAATAAAAAACTGGCCCATTTTCAAATTCAAACTGGTTGAGGAGGGAGGGGGGTCCCACACGATAAAACAAAAGTTGATCAAAATGAAACAAATTTTATAAGCAATATTGTATGCTAAAGTTAATATTTTTAGAGAAAATTTGAAAATACCACATGAAGATGTATATAAAATTGGAATATCGAAAAATCGTCTTATTCGGCTCAGATCATGATCGAAATATAAATTCAAAAATACATTATGACTTTAGGCTGCCTGGACTATGGTTTGATCTTAGGATAGGAAATGATAGTTAGGATTTTAATTATTAAAATTGGTTGAAAAGTTTTTAAACACACTTGCTCATTGATTTATGACCTACTTCTGTTCTCACTGACAGGTCGATCTGGTCATATGTCGGCCAAATATTTATTAACAATATTTTGTTTACTTTTCTAATCTTTATAATTTATTTATTTATTTTTATAATCTTTTAAATATATAATAATATGAAAAATAATATTGTACTATAACACAAAAATACAATCTAAAATTATTTATTTTTTGTGGTCGTACGAGCGGACTGCCCTAAGTCGACGACTAACTATATTAAAATTCACTAGGAGACTCCATTCCTATTTTCTTCCCTAGTTAACTTCCAACCAGGCATTCTGCTCTTCCTTATTTTTCTCATTCTTTTTATTAGAAATTTTTTAAAAGTACTGATTATCTTGGCAAATAACAACTTAACTTTTAATTAGTTATTTTGGTAATTTGAAGAGAATAAATATTTATTTTATTTTTTTTTAATATGATTATAAATATTTATAAACACTCCTTACTCCATTTTATTTCAGAATGTTTATTTAAACTTACAACGCGTAATATTGATATCGCAAACTATTTACATTCTGATATGAGGCGTACAATTTAAGGAATTGACCTGTTAGTATACAGTAGATTAGGAGGACCAACCCCACTTTAGAATTAACATATTAACAGACATGGTAATTTTAGTATCAAGAAGTATATCCACCTTTCAATTCGAGATACTAGTTTCTTCTGTCTATAAGGTTAGCGATCACAAGAGGTTGAGAATAAATATATACTGGTGATTACCACCCTTGGGCTCTTTTCCCCTTTTAAAGATATATTTATATATGTTGATAAATATGTAGATAAAAATTTCTTTATAAAAATTTTTTATATATTTAAAATTAACTTTTGGAAATAAAAGACAAACAATTAAAGAAAACGCCAGGTTTTTATAGTAAACGAATATGATTTATTAAATTTTTTTTTTTTTAAATAAAGATGTTTAACTCATACTTATTATTAATTTACATATTTTTTTTTTATCATTCTTTATTTACTAAAATTATGTATTGTTAAAAATTTGTTGTATAATAATTTTTAATTGCACTTTATTTAAAAAAAAAAAAAAAAAAAAAGAAAAGAAAAGAAAAAGATGATTAACCTTTACAATCAATAATCTTTTAATCTTGAATTTTCCTTGAACTTCTCAAACTAAAAAATACAAGTAGTGGAATAAATAAAAGAACTTTGTACTTGGCATCAATTCAAAAAATCAATTAAACTTAATTACAAAAACTGATATTATCAACATTTCCTTCTTTTTTTAATGATTAAAGAAATGAGTATAAAAATTTAATATTTTATTAAATTGTAGTAATTTTGATATGAGGAAGGAAGCCTTTTTTTTTTTCATTCCAAAAGCGAATAATCGAAAACAATTTTAATCTCATTAAATATTATTTTGTCATTTGGCAGACAAATGATTTCCAAATTATTATTAATATCTTATTCCCAAGTCAATTTGATTAATATTCTTATTATTTCATTTAATTATAATAATAATAATAATAATAATTTAATTTATCATAAACTTATATTTATAATACGTAAAAAACCCTCAATCCTATTTTTATCAACTCTAATTTTATTGATCGTATAATTCCGAGGCCCGGGTGATCTTCTAAATCGCCCTTCGAAATACGGTCCGCGGATAAAATCAGATCGGCGATCCGATTATACTAAAATAAACTAATTTATCTCTATGAACTTATTTTTTTTGGAGAATATAAATCTATCAAATCAAAATAGAGAACAAATTTATCTGATGAATAAGGTGCTTCTTTTAATTAGAGGAAAGAATTCAAAACATATGAAATGAAGTAATTTGGGTGATACCAAAAAAAGCAGCCCTCGTTCCACTGGTATATCCAGCCTTAAATGGGGTAATGAATATATATATATATATTTGTTGGTATACAAAATATAATATCAAATTAATAAAGAACAATGAACGTATGTTGGAAGCAATCTATATTTAATATTAAAATTATATATAAAGAATATTTATAAAACTCTAAATGGCAACTGCAGCCAAATTTTAGAAGGGGGGGGGGGGGTGATCTTCTGAATCGCCCTTGCTTCTAATGCAAAACTTTGATGAACCGTCGATGGCGGTCTAGTTTAAATAATGTAACCTATATAGTAAAATCCAATACTATGATATCATTATCAAATTTTTACAAAGATTTCAGGAGTTCTTTATAAATTATTTGCTAATTTGAATCCGAACCTAAATCTTAGGGTCGGATCGTTATATAATTGTACAGTTTATAGTCTAAATGGCAGCCGAAAAAAGGCTTAAAATTGAGAAAAAAATCATGAGAGGGTAATTACCCCCCTTTCCCCTCCCCTTGTATACGTATCTGCCTCGTTCTATCCGGCCGTTGGACAAGATTTAGAGACCCCCGTATAATATTGATAAGCAGGTATTCGAAGAAATTTTTCACTGAGGACAAAGGTCAATTTTTTAGCATGATATCGTCAGTAAATAATGTAAACTTGAATTTTTTTGGAGAGGGGAGAATTGTGTATGTCTTTGTCTTTTTCGAGATCTTTATACATAAGAACGAATTTGACTTCTTGTAACAGAAATCATGTTTCTAACATGATGATCCTTGGTGTCTTGGCATGTATATAGCAAATTTTGTTGAACAGTTTTTATATATTTGGATTTTCAGTAAAATTATCTAATAAAATACGGCCATCCCAAATGGAAATACTAAACCTGCTAGAAGGGGAAATTCCCTCAGAGTTTCGTCCCCTAAATTAATTTAAGTCTTCAAGCGTTTATTTAGATAAGATAGAGAAGTTTCTAAAAACTTGTTTATTGATTTCCTAAAACCCCCTCCTTCCATTTAATCATCCTGTAATTTTGTTTTAGTTACCCTTTGGCCAACGTACCTCTTCCGGGAACCGTACCACAGCAATATCAAAGCCCACGAGTTAATTGGACCTTCGATACTGGCGCTGGATACACAGTCTCTACAAACAACAACAACAACAACGAGCCTTTTGAATCATCAACATCACTTCCACCCCCACCACCACCGCGATGGTTCGACTCTGCACCTCCTTTCTGCTATGTCCAACAGGTACACCAAAAGAAACAAAAAATCTACTAATTAGTTCTATAGTTCTAGATTTCGAACAAAAGTAAAAAGATAACAAAAATCTTCGTCACTACGCTGAATTGGCCCGTTGTAATTTGTAATTACTTATTATTATTACTAAATAATTACTTGTTTAAGCAAAGAAATCGTTTAAATAATAACTTAATCAGGTTTCTATGATAATATAATTAAGATAGTCGAAGTAAACTAATTTATTTTTTAATATTTTTATTTTATTCCAGAAATGGTGGGGATAAAAATAATAATAATTCATTTACAATTATACCGAATTGGTTGTTTTGAAAATGATTGAGCTTGTGAGCTCCTTTGATCCTAATATAATAATAATAATAAGCCGATTAATTATTATTTTATTTTATTAGGTTTTATGAATATAAAGGCGGCTTTAGGGGGAAGGCATGAGGTTGAAAGCCAGAGCACTAGAAAAAGAAATGTCGAAATGGCGAGAGGAATTCTCAGGGTGATAGAGTGGATCCACCGAACCAATAGGTTTTCCGAAACATCGGATACGTAGCATTTGGTACCCAATTGCTTTCGAATAAATTTTATCGATTTGGTTGGTAACTGAGTAAAAGATTCAACAAAAATCTATATAAACCTATAGACGGAACATTAATTTACCAGGCTATATTTTAAATTATACTAATAAATTGAAATTTACGTAACATCATCTTTTATTCATACAACATTATTGGAAAATTTGTAAATTATAGTGTTCTAGAGTATTTATAAATAAAACAGGATGCTGCTAATTTGAATCTCTGTGGAAATCGTAATTTCATTTTAGTTGTTTTGTGACCCTTTTGATAAATTAAAATTAAAAAGAACATTTGTAATATCAATTTGAATAGTCTTTGTTATTTAATTTAATTTGTATTTTTGTTATTTAAGGTCATTGTGAGGACAGCCGTTTCACCTTGGGAATCAGATTTAAGTCTAGGTGATGCATTTCGAGCACCTCTCTCCACTGTATTTGATCTTTTACAAACTATTGGCGATTATCAACAGCCGAATGCAACTCGATCGCTTGCTCATGTTTGTTTACATGTTGAAGGATTAAGACCAGGTAACTTGGAAAATAAATACATTTTCATCCGTTAAAACATTACTTTCCAAAAATGAATCAATTGATTTTTTACTAATTGTGCTTTTGATTATTAGGAGGATCTACTATTTTACCCGAATTTGGATGTCTGGTTTTAAGTCCAGCGGTACTATGGAAAAGGGACCGGTCTCTTTTTGCTGGAGATGCAGATTTACTTGGGACGGTCCTTTCACATCAAGGTTTACAGAAAGGCCGGCCAACAACCGCAGAAATGGCTTTCGGGATGCATATGAAAGTAAGTTAGATTACTTAATTATATTATACCTCTTAGAAACTCTTTTTAATTATCACCCAATTCACTTATTTAAAAAAATATGCATTTATACATAACAAAATTATTCCTTTTTTGCTAGGTAACTGGCCTGAAACGATATCCAGTGCGAGTACGTCAACGGATACTTCAATATGCTGTTACTTTATTTTTATCCGAATATGATCCTGCTTGGATTTCTGGATTAGCGAATCGATTATCTACTTTGTATCCTTTACATCGAGGCCCAATAGCTGCTCATGGTCCTTGGCTTCATCTCTATTTCCCTGGAGAACTTCGACTTGCTGAATTGCTTCCTTTAGCTGCTACTTACGTTTGTCTTTTTCTATACGTATATTTCAGCGTACGAAAAATCGCTCTTGTTCGTTCTAAGGTATTTTCCTAAATCTTATTGAATTTATTGTTAAATAATTTTTCAAGTTTGTTTAACAAATATTTAAATGATTTTTTTTTTAATTTTTAGGTTGGAATGGCCCTTTCAGCTCTAATAATGTGCGCTGCGAGTCTTGCTATGTCAGTTGGCGCATGTTTCTTTTTCGGACTGACTCTTTCTCCAGGAACTGAAATTTTTCCCTATCTTGTAGTTGTCGTAGGTCTTGAGAATATTCTTGTACTTACAAAATCGGTTTTAGCTACACAAACTCATTTAGATGCAAAAATACGAGTGGCTCAAGGTATTAAGAAAGTAAAAATAACAACCCGAGAATGGGAATTTAATTTTGAATAATATATTTTTTGCAGGACTTTCCCGCGAAGGCTGGTCAATAACAAAAAACTTATTATGTGAAGTAACAGTGCTTACACTAGGATTATGTACCTTCGTGCCTGCTATTCAAGAATTATGTATTTTCGCCGTTGTCGGTTTAATTTCGGATTTTTTCCTACAAATGATGTTCTTTGCACCTGTTCTTGCACTAGATGTCCGCTCTGCGGCAGAGACAGATGACGCATACCTTTATGATACAAACAGGTAGAATTTAAAAATTTGTAAAGACTAAATATATAGCTGAAAGGACAAGATTAACAAAAAAATCTACTAGAGTCAATATTAATAATCTTAAATTTTGAGTTTTATTTTTTTTTTCTTCTTTTAGAGGTATCCGCAATGGGATAAGCATGAGTGGTCGAGTAGCTCATGAATTAAATAACTATGGTAGAGGAGGAGGCACCCATGATATTGGTGGAGGATCTACAGGAAGAGGTTTGTCTCGGTCGAGATCCTCGCCAAGATTATCAGGGAGTTATCAAACTGCAAATGGAACCAACTCCTCAAATGGTGATAAAATTCCAAAACGATTAAGACTTGTACAAATTTGGGCTAAGACTCGCTTCTTTCAACGTTCTTTTATGATTGCTATGGTGATTTATTATCATCTTATATATAATTTTTTAATAATTTTCAAACTAATGGAAATAGAAATATATAAAAAAATTTTTCAGAAAGAATATTTTGCAATAATAACGATAGTATTTATTTTTTTTAGATTATGTGGATTGGCGCGATCGCCTATAATGCAGGACTTGTCCAAAGTTTTCTAGCTAGTCCTTCCACATCATCAACTATCTCAAATACTCCAACAACTCCACCAACTGCTGAGTATCTTGTCGTTCCTAATGATCAACGTACGGCGTCAATTTCTGAAAATTCTACAAATGCCGAACCCAAATTAAGGCATTGGCCTTGGTGGCCAGCACCTCCTGCTGAACTAATCGCATCAATTCTTGCACAATATAATGTTACTTCATTGGCAGGACGTTATGTTACTGTGCTAGCCCCCATGAGACTTGCTGTCGCTGTACCACCCTCAGAAGCTAGAAACCAGGTAAAATTTTTAGTTCCCTGAGATGAGACAACTCTCTACCATTCTTTAATTATTTCTTAATTTCAATTTATTTTCTTAATATGTATACGTTTGTTCTAATTCAAAATGTTGTGTTTTTCCAATTAGTTCTACTACTAATTAAACTTTTATAACGCTAATTTTATAAAGCTTTCTAACGAACAAATCATCCCTGCCTAAAAATATATATTTAATTGATCATTTATTTTTCAGAGACATCCCCGAGAACCAGGGCCAAGTCAAAGTGAATTCCGATGGCCGGCTCTCGCCGCTGCCTTAGACCCTCTCGATATTGCAGATGCGGCTTTGGTATCATCGGCGGGAGCCGTATCTCCATCTGATCTCAATCCGGCAGAATATCTCAATTTGGAAGAACATCAAGCAAGACAACCGAGGTAAATGATATTAGTATTATTATTATCATAATATTAGTCTTTAATTTATTTCTACTAAAATAAAGTTTTCGTGCTTTCTTTTCTAATGACAGCGAAGTAAATTATTATTCTCATAAATTGCAAACCTATGAAAATTTTAAAATTATTTTGGGAATAAACTGGTCATTTGTCTTTTCAATTGCTTTTGAAATTTATTAAATCTTTTAAATATCTTATAAATAGAGAGATCACGTGATTTAAAATTAGAAGGAAATTCATTTAAATTATATACAACTGTAAATTTTATTTATTCTTTTCAAAAAAATCAAAATGATTTCGGAATTTTTGGAATTTTTAACAAATTAAGTTTCACTATTTGTTTTTTTTTTTTTTTTTTTTTTTATCACCTTAATTAATAAAATATTTTTAAAATAAAAAAAAATGTTAATTTTATTTTATTTACACCTTTAATCAATATTTTATTTTTATTGGTTTCTTATTTTTCTGCATTTATCATAAAAAAATTAACGTAAGACGCTATATGTATTCTTATAATTTTTGTTTTGTTTTTAGGGCACCATATGTTCCAAATTCGCCAATGGAACTCTTTCTTTCCGCATTGCTTGGACTTACAAGTCTTGGAGTTGTACTTTACACACTTGTTGCACTTTACCGATGTATATGTCCTCGTGATTATGCTGAGTGGAGGACAAGCTGGTGGAGGAGTTCTTCAAATAATGAAGACATCTCACATCAAGTAACCTATTTGCACTATTATATTTAAATATTTTGTTATATGATTCGGGAAAAATTAAAGTAAAATTTTATAAAAAAAAATTGATTGTTTTTTTTATATTTAATTTAGAAGTGTCTATTTCGTTTTATTCTATTTACAGGTGGTGATGGAAGCAGTACCAATTGTTTTAGAAGGACATCCGCAAGATATAGAATGTCTTGCTGCAGACCCTGTTTCTCCATTAATCGCTTCATCTTGTTTAGCTGGTCAAGTACGAGTTTGGGATAGCATCTCTGGACAACTTGTCGCAGCTATTGACCGAAAAGTAGGTCATCAGTTTTTATCTAATTGTATAAATATTTGAAAAATAAATACAATTTCTCTTTTTTTTTTAGAATCTCGATTCCTCTCGGGGAGCAGATGCCTGGACCTGTGGAGAGGGTGGAGGAGGTCCTCTAAGTGATTACGAAAGTGGATCGCCGCCTTCGCGAGGGGATCCTGGAGGCAATAATACACCTACGTCAAATAATATTATTTGGGGTTCAAATGGAATTCCAGATCTCTCTCCTGCCATTGATACTAACTTTTCCGGATTACGAGCTAGAACACAAATTGCAAATGAATCCGAAAAAGTATCAACAGATTTTAACCCTTTTAAAGCCAATGGGTAATTTTATATAAAATTTATTTATTATATAAATTGTTTCTTATTCTTATTATTCTTACTGAATAATAGGGGTTTGTTTTGAAAAAGATTGCAGTTTTCAAAACAATGTTCCAAGTCTCTTAAGTCAATATAAGATAAAGATAAGATAAGATTAAGATAGATGAGTGCGAGAATATTGTTTTGACTGGCCATGTTTGATGCCTCCCAGACTTGAACCAAGGACCGACCAGACCATCCACTTTCGCGGATGATAACCTGCCGTAACACCAAGGCCCCCTAGCCTTTGTTATTCTTACACCAATTATAGTTATAACACCTTAATACTATTTTTAGACTTTTTATTTATAAATTTTTTTAAATGTTTTGTTATAGATTTGATTTTGGACCTCACATTAAACAACTCTTCTCAGACCGGGATTCTCATTCAATACCGATGTCTTCCTTTACCTCTTATTCAACGAGTGTTGTCGATTCAGTTTCTACTCCACCTGCAAGTCCTCCACTTCCAGCCTCTTCACAAGCTCCAGCCATTTGGGCCATGGATTTACATGATGGTCTACTGGCACTTGGTTGTTCAGATGGCAGTGTTGAATTTTGGGACCCAACCTCAGGCCAATTTAAGGTAAGGCAAAATTGATGAAATTGAGTATAGTGAATTTAATTCTCTTAACGCCTCATTTAAATTAAATAATATTATGAATTTTTTTTATTTTATTATTATTTATTATTTATTCTGTAGTGCCAATTTTCGGATGGTTTTGGAGAAGTAGGCGTAACTGGAGTTCGGGTTTGTGGTTCGCGAGTGGCAGCTGCTCGACTCTCAGGAGCATTAGATCTTCTTCGGCTTGACCGGGCTCCACCTACAGCTTGCAGTATGCCGCCTATTCCTTCACAAGCCAATCAAGTGGTAGGAGTCTCATCTCTTTCAGGACCTAGCCTTCCTCCTTCAGGAAATACTCCTGCTTTGCATCGGCATAGCATCCGGCGAGGTAAACAAACAATTTATTAGATGATAAAGATCTTTCATTCAAGTAATTTTATAGAAAGTGTAAGGGGTATTAGAAGTGACATTTTTTCTTTATATTTTCAAGGTCATGGTCATCTACGCACAGGATCTGCTGGCTCAGCCGCTGGTCTTATTAATATCTCTGACGAACTACGATGCTCAAGGATAACTCAAGTAGCTGCTCATCAACAGCCAATATCAGTTCTTGAAGCAGATGGAGCGAGAGGAATTTTTGTGACAGGCAGCTGTGATCATACCCTTCGAGTTTGGAGACTTCAAGATGCACAACCTCTTTATACTTTACATGGCCATTTAGGTAAATAAATTAATATTATCTTGACGATTTATATTTAGATTATTCTCTGATAGTGTGTAACACGAATCAGAAATTTTTTATTTCAAATGAAGAAATCGACAAACTTTAAAAGCAGAGAAAATTGTAAATAAATGATGAAATTTTTCTGACTTTTTTGACATTGATTAGATGATGATATTTGCATAATGATTTGCTCTTTAGTCAGTAGATGGTTTTTTGAAAATAGAAATTTTCCATTCCAACTTTTAAAATTATTCCATTTTAACCATCGATTAAACGAAAATCCCAAAAATTTATTTTGATAAATTTCTCTACTTTGAAACTGAAAAACTTCGAAGAAATAATGTCCTTTTTGTACCACTAAAGAAATAAATATATTCTTAAAATGCAATTGATATTCAAACTCTAGGCTTAATTAGTCAATAATAATTTGAAAAATATTTTTCAATTTGATTCCTGCAACAAAAACCAACAGATAAAATGACTAAGAAACTATCTATGATCCAAAATATAACTAAAAGGATTGTATAAAAATAATAATTTTGTATGATATAGGTCCAGTGACAGCTCTTGTAGTGGACCGATCGCCATTGGCAGCTGCTAGTGCAGCTAAAGATGGTTCTCTTTGTCTTTGGGAGCTCCAGCCTCAAAGTGGTGCCTGTGTAGCTGTAGTACAGGCTCATCCCACCTCAATTTTGGCCCTTGCTTCAGCGCCCAGTTATGTTGTTACTTTAGGAGCTGAACAAAGACTTTGTGTTTGGGAGAGATTTCAAGGTAATTATAAAAAATACAATTGACATTTACATTTTTTATATTCATTTTATAAAATTTTTCCTTCCTAGGTCATTTATTACATGCCATGCAGCTTTGGCCAGGTCATGGCACACCTCTCTGTTCATCCTTGGCGATGTTAACACCAACTCTTTTGGTAACTTCTGGTCCCCGAGATCAATCTCTTGCGATTTGGGATGTAGCGTCAGGCGATCCTGAGCCTTTAAGGCTTGTTCCATTCACGGTGGCTGGTGAGAATACCACTTCCTTATCGAGTGATGTTTCCTCAACATCTCCAGCAGCTCTCGTCTTAAAACAATTAGTGGCAGCTACCTGTCATGACGCCGTTGTTATCTGCGATCTCGGCACACAATTGCGCCTAGTCCGTATTCATTCGTTGGCTGATAAACAGCAGTGACTGAATTAACTCTTAAATATTTTTCTACGACTTCTACTTCTAGAGTGATTTTAATTTGTTAATATATAATGAATGCCATACAAATTATATTTGTTTTTTAAATTATTAAATATTCTTTTTTTTTATAGAAATTTTTAGCCTTCAACTAAAAGATTTTTTTATTTCTCCAAACTTTTTAGTTTCATTTTTTTAAATTGTCCTCACAATATTTGTATTTTTTTAACTAAATAATTATACAATACAAGTAGCATTTTAATGAGATCAAAATATATGTTCCAGGTTATAATTTTTTAAATTTCTTTTAATTGTAAGACTATATAAATTTTATGACTCTTTTCACAAATACTTTCTAAAAAACATCTAAATTTATGGATATGAATTTAGGGCCTGCCTTTGTAATCGTTCCTAGCCAAAGGTAATTTTTTATAATAAAAAAAAAAAAAAAGATAGGAAGGTGATAAATTTAAAAAAGAAAGATATTTAAATAATTTAAATTTTGAATGAAGTTTTACCAAGAGGTATTGGACTATTGGATATTTAATTAAATATTACAATTATATCGCTTAAGTATCGATTTTTGAATTTAAGATAATTTTTAATCTTTGTTTTCTAACAAAAATTATAATAAAATAATTTTGAATTTAAAATTTTGAATTTTATTTAATTTCACACTTGTTTTATGATTGTAATAATTAAAAAATAAAGTCAGAATTATTCTTTTGGTTAAAATTTCCTTCTTCGAAATTCTCATCGAATTATTTATCTCTTTCATTGTTTAGAGCCGCGGAATTAATTACAACTTTATATATTTAGTTTAGTATTAATTTACTGTATATTAAATAAGAAAAGTCAAAAGTCAAAAAGCTTTAATTTGTTAAGTATTAAAAATACAAACTTAATAAAAAAAAATTGTTTTCCGAATTATCTTTAGATAGAGAACTATTCTTTATTGTTTAATTTATTCTCATTTCTCATTTATTTTATAAAAAAATTTTTATTATAATATTAAAAAAAAATTTTATGATCTATGTATAAAATAATAATATTTTAAAGTATTTTCTTAATATTTTTTATTAATTAATAATTAATATTTTCTATTTATTAATGTTGAATTTAAATAACAGATCTAGGGAAATAGTTTATAATATAATAAAATATACTATAGGTGATATAAAATTGCAAATAGAAAAAATTGTATTAATATACATATATATATAAAATTAACTTTGTATCACTTCGGAAATTTTTTAAAATTTGAAAATTTTTAACTATTTTAAAAACAAGAAATAAATGAACTATTTATAAGAGGTATAGTCCCTAGATTATTTTTTATTCAACAAAATATTATCTCAAAAAACCTCTTTTAAAGATTTTTCTATTTTATTATTATAAACCAAAAAAATTATCTAATTTTCTCCAAACATTTAATCTCAAAATGACTAATTTGTTTCTTCTGAGTAAATAAAAAATAAATCCCCTCCCTCGCCAATTTAATTAAGAAAAATTTGGGAAAATATATTAAAAAATCAAGTCCAAAAAATCTATTTAAAAAGAAACCGGACAATCTATCATCTTTTTCTATAAAGTATTAATCTAAAATTTTTTAATGTAAAAATTCATGTGTATTTATATTTTCCTATAAATATTTATATTTTTCCTAGATCTGTCTTAAAGAAATAAAATTATTAAACATTATTTTTTATAAGTTTTTTAATTTCTTTGGTTGTTATAAGAAATTATTTTCTTATCCTTTTTATTTTAAAGATATCAGAAATGTATATAAATCAAAAAAGGAGAGCAAATTTTTTTTTAAATAACCTTATAAAAAATATTATTGTTATCTCATCTTTGTATTGTTATATTTTTATTTATATAATTCTACTTAAATTAAGAGACACACACAAAATTCATTTTTATTTGCTATAATTTTTTTTATTTATTTAAAATTTTCCTTTTATTTAATAAAACATTACACATTTAATGGATAAAAACAATAAGCTTTATTTTATAATACTCTTATTCAATAAATTTATGTTCATTAATGTTATCTTAGCACAAAATTCTCATTTTTTTGTTGACGAGTGGGCTTTCTTAACTTATTACTAATCTCTGTAAAAAAATTCATATGTAATATAAAATTATAAATTTATATTTTCAAAAAAAAAAAAAAAAACGGTTAGTTAAATTAAATAAATTAAAAATTATCTTCTCTGAAAGAGATTAATAAAAAAAACCAGTGCAACGTTCTATATAAAATATTTTTATAAATACGAGAAAATTTATTTAATATTTATGTAATAAATAATATATAAAAATTTTTAAAAATCTATCTTTTTTATGTGAATATGCGGCATTATCCACAAAGACTAGTACCACTGAACACAACTTATCCTTTTATTTAAAAGTCAAAGAAATATACTTCTCTTTACTTGAATAGAAAAGAAAAAATTTGTGAAACTTTATAAAAAAAAGTATAGTAATACAGTAAACAAATAAATAAGCTATATACCTACGGCCCTCTTTGATCTACTATGTAGCCTTATAAATCTTTATACAAATGTTCGTTTTTTCCGTTTAAATTTTGAAATTTAAAATTCAAATGAAATTGACAGCTTTCATGTAAAAACCTTTCCCTACAATGTAAAATAACATACTGTAACAACACATTTTTCTCTGCTAAACTTTCTTAACGTGTATAAACCTTCCGATTTCTAACATAAAGATAAGAAGATGAGTTAGGTCAAACATCACAAAGAGATTATTTGAAAATTCAGGATTTCTGATGAAAAATCGTATGTAACATAAATTTAAATAAACTTAATACATGTTACTAATGATGAAAAATTTTAAAAATGTACTAAAGTCTAGGACAAGTTATTCTTACTATTTTTAATTTTTTTAAAATTAATTTTCAGGATTCACTGATAAAAAACGAACAGAAATAGTTAATAAAACATCTAATTGCTTTGCAATTAAATCTCGTTTATTATCAAACATAGGCATTAAAAATATTTATATTTTGTTACTCTGACAATTAGGTGTCCTGTCTTTTCTATTTATATTCTTATAATCTTAAATTGAGGGCCCCATCTATTTTGAGTGAGAAATGATTAACATATCTTAAGATTTTAAGATTATCTAATTTATTAAATGTACAATCAATTTAATAAAAATTATCAGAAAGTTTTCACTAAAAACTAAAAAAGAACATCAGTAATATACTAGTTAGGCCAATGTATTCAAAAGCCTCGAGGTGCAAGCGACGAGAGCACCTATCTTAAATATAAAATGTCAACCTCGAGCACCTTTTCGTTTTTGCAAATCATTTTGCGCAATCCATTTTTTTAGACTCAAGTGACCTTAAAACGTGTATTTTCGTTGAAATCTTAACATTGATTCTTTTTGAGATAACAATACTCTCCCTATACTATATATTACATATATAAGGAATATACAATCGTAAATTTATTTAATTTCATAAAAAAAAAACAAAATTTCCATATGGTGAAATATTTTTTCTTCGATCTTTGTACTTTACCTATCTAATTGTAAAAAAAATTTATTTTCCCGTGCAAAAAAATAAGAAATAGTTACTTAAAATAATACATGTATGGTTTAAGAAAATAAACTAAAATTCTGAATAAATCGATTACCTAGAAGCAAAGAGCCCAGTTTTCTTTTTGTGAGAATAGCTGCCCCGGGAAGGAAGGGAAAGAGTCTCATAGCAACGGGTACTTCAAAATCTTTTTACATGTATTCTATATGTTTATTTTTTTTATTATATAAGATTAAGTAAAGTTGTACAATTTTTAAATTTATATTTGAATACCCGGACGCCTCTAGACCCAATTAGTTCGGATAATCTAGTTCCTACTGTAATTATTTTATTATTATTTTAAATAAAAACTCCACTGGGATAGAAAGAGAAAGAGCGAAGACAATGTGAATGAAGATAAATGGTGGGGAGGGAGCGTTGAATCTGCCTTCCCAGTTCACATCTTTGCAGTTACTCCACCCTCCATGCCTTTAGTTCAACGCGACGAACTATCGCCAGGCGAAACTAAATGATTAGGATATTTTACACTAAAAGAGGGAAAAAATTACAAAGAAATGCCTAAACGGTTATATTTAAGATAAATGGTGTAAATTTAAAAATGCTCTATTTTTATCAAATCTTCTTCTTCAAAAAAAATTTTTTTAATTAAACAAATTGATGTATAAAGGGATGTTAAATCTTAAATTGACTTTATTTTGGGGGGCCTCTCCTAAATCAGGATTACAATTTTGAGGATCCTGGATTTCCATTTAATTTTTCTTATTCGAGTTTTCGTTTTAAACTCTTTCACAAAATTTTTCATTTATCTTCTTTAATGGCTTATATTAATAAGAGGCCTCTGGGAACTGACAAAATTTAGGCATATCTAAGTTATTAACTGACGTGCTCCTGCAGTTGTAAATATATGAGATTAAATATTTTTTAGTGAATTAATGATAGATTATATTATAATTTAGAGTTTGTATTAAATTTTTTTTTTTAAGTTTTTTTGTCATCTGAGGCTATATAGACTCGAAACGATACATAATATATTCACACACTTGTAATTCAGGCAAATTTATTTACACCAATTGGTATCCAATTGATTTATATAAATATTCTTCGGGCTGCCAGGGATCCGAACCCACACCCCTTAGCTTTTAAGGTTAACAATAATGACAATGTCAGTATCTTTAAACTCTCGGCCACGAGGAGGGGTATATAAAATTACTTTCATAGAGTCAGAGGCGTACAAGGGGTGGTAAAGGGGATAATTACCCCCATGATTTTTTAGTCTTTTTTCGGCGGCTGAGACCATTTAGACTATAAACTGTTCAATTATATTGCAACCCCATGATTTAGGTTCGGATTCAAATAAGCAGATTAGCATTAATAGAGAACTCCTGAAATCTTTGTAAAAGTTTGATAATGATAATAGTATTACATTTTACTTTCATTTAATTGAACGAGATTGCCACTGAAGGTCCATCATAGTTTCGCAGTAGTAGAGACAAGAGCAAATCAGCCGATCGCCCCCCTCCCCCCTCTAAAATGAGCAATTCTTTGTGAATATATTTGCACGAACTCATTCAACACTTCTGTATTTGTATATGGATGTGGGAGAAATCGCCCCCTTCCCCTAAAATTGTCAATGAATTGACGGTCACCCATCCTAGCACTATTCGGTGTTTAGCGTTACTTAATAAATAAGATTCTTATTCTTCTTCCTTCGGGCCACCAGAAATACTTTGTTGTTTATTATTTTTTAATTTTTTTTATTTGATCTATACTATTTTTCGGCTGTTGCCATTTAGAATTTTATAAATATTCTCTGTATATAATTTTTATTTAATATTAAATATCGATTGCTTCTGACGTGTGTTTATAAATATGTTATTGTGACTTGTATATCAACAAATATACATATATTTCGCGATGTTAAGTCATTTACTTTAAACTTGTAAATTGTAAAAATGAGGCATGCACGTTCTTCCGTGGTTTACGCCCGCGGGTTACGAGTTTAAGGTAAATAACTTAACATCACGAAATTGGTATTTTCTAAATTTTAAGAAAAAGTGTTCCCATTTCACTGACTATATATATATATATATAAATTATATTCATTATCTCCAGCCCACCCCCATGATTTAAAACTAGATTCGCCAGTGCATAGAGTAATTTGACAGAGATAAATATATAAAAAATAAATTTATTTACGACCTGCTTAGAGGCACAAGTCCTCTGTGGCTAGGTTCAATATCCAATGTAAATCTATAATTTTGAGGAGTTGATGAAATTTGAAAAAATAAAAGATAAGCTATTAAAATCATTTTTTGTATTATTGTAAAAAAAGGATTTTTCTTGATATGAATAAAATTTAATTTGCTCTTCTCCCTTAAAATGGAAACGGCTTTCCTTGCGTAAGAACCTGTTAATCCCCGAAGCTTTGCAACTTTTTTTTCTTAATTATTTTATCAAACATCCGAAGAATTTTCTCTTTTATTTGCTATCTGGATCGTCAAGTATTTAATTAGTTCCTATTTTGATTAAAATATTTTGAAAGGATCATCTTTTTATAGTATTACTCTATATTGATTCTTTTTCTATTTTCACCTCCTATTTTATTAAAGGAGGTTTTATATAGTTAGAGAGAAGGAGGGGTCTAAAAAGAAAGGACAGGGAAAATATTATGAGTGAGAGAAGACTCAACTTTAACTCTCACTACTTACTCACTTAACTCTAACTACAGCCTCTGAATTTATAATGAAGATACAACTACTTTTGAATAAGATGAAGGAAAAATAGGATATACAGGGAGTCTTCTTTAGAACATAAAATTCATAAAATTGCCAAAAAAAAATCAAATAAAAAATTTTGACTAAAAGTTCCTTTTTCAAAAATTTATTAAAAGAATTTTTTTCATTTGATTGAGTAGATTCCTTTTATCAAATAGTTTTTGTAAAAAATAAAATTTAAAATCATTCTTTAAAAATTGAGAGGCGCAAAATATCGCGCGAATTAAGCGATCAAATACCGTATTTATTTTATATAATTTATTTTTTAAAATTGATGAGAGGGAGAAGGGAGGAGGGTGACCGGGAATGGGTCAGAGAACCCGAAACCGGCAGGGAATGGTGTGTGCCATTAGTGCACGATACACCAG
>JAAAKE020083858.1:0-22895 GCA_010014785.2 Anisolabis maritima | reverse complement strand
AGGACTAGGGGTCACAAGTAATTTAAAAAAAACAATAATTTTTTTATAAATCGGTAAAGCCGTAAACTTTCGTACATTTACCCTCCCCCCCCCCCCAAAAAAAAAAAAAAAATGATTGTCTTTTTTGACTTGTTAAAATTAAATAATCAGCGAAGTGTATATACTCCAAATAGCATAGAGGGTTTATTGATGTGAACATATTTATAATTTACAATACCTCTTTGTATACAATATTTGATGTCAGAATGCAATCATCTTGAATTTTCCTCGGCCGATTTTAGATATTAAGCATGCTTGATATATATTTTAATTTCTCTTTTAACTTAAATTTTTAACGTAAACTGAGTATGCTTTGTCAGAAGTCCTAAAAAAAATCCTATCCCTCATTCAATGCGATATTTTATAAAATATACACATAGTATTTTATTGTTACGATTGAAGGAGGCAAAGATATGAAGATGGGTGACGTCGAATAAGGTACAAGTAAATAATCTGGGCCGACATTAAACCTTTTTTTAATTTCCTAAACTAAAAAATTTGTTTGAAATAAATGACTTCCACTTAATTTAAATAAATATGGATAAATATCGGTTATCGTCAAATAATTATTATATATTTTATTTTTGTTGTCTTTGATGCCGAAAGACAACAAAACTTTAAATGAATCTGAAGAATAGATTTTGAAATACTTTTCCATTATTTTGTTTTTTGGCCCAGAAATACTGGATGCGATATATCTCGAAGAATGAAAATAGCCTTTTGAATGAATGAGGTATAAAAAAAATTGTTCAAACAATGTAGGATTAATTCTGGATTGTTAATGACTTTCGGGCAAAGTTAAGGCAAAATATTTATAAAATATAAAATAAAAATTTTTAATATTAATTACAATAAAAAGCTAATATTCAGGTGATGGATGAAGTTAGTTACAAAAGGATATTTAAAATTTTACTTACTTCGGGCATAATATTAATTGCAAATGCATTCGCACTGGTTTATACTATTAATAATAAACTACAATAATAATAGTAACCGAAGAACTACAAACAAATAAAAAAAAAAAGTTCGGCGCGGACATACAAAATTTTTAGTTGTTCTCTTATATTATCAAAGGGAAGTCCGACATTGCACACAATCTTATCTTAGCGAATTTGAACCAGGATTGTGCTCAAGACTCGAATATCAATCAAAAGTTGGATATTAATTAAGAAAATTGAAATGTACAATAAGTTGGTTTATTTGATCTGTCAATTGTTAAAATTTAATGGTTGCTCGTGCCTGGATGTTCATTCCTTTCTTTCCACACAGCAATCATAATAAGAGAATAAAAAATTTCATTTACATTGTAATATAATAAGGAGAGAAATTAGATTTCATTCAGCACGTGTGTGGATTTGATTTTAATTATGATAAAAGCCATTTTGGCCGTGATAACCTTATATATATAAACTTGTTTTCAGCGCTCCCCTGCTATTAATAGGACTAAAGATTTATAAATTTTATTTTATAATTTTTTATAAATAGCCTATTATATGTAATTAAAATAAACATTTTATTTAAACAAATAAAAATAAATTAAAATGAAAAATTCAAATTATTAAAAGAAATCGAAATGATAAATTGGCCTACGTATATTTTGGAATTAATTTTGGATGGACTTTTTTGAGGATTGGATTCGATGAATCAAAGAAACGAATTTAAATTTTGTACTTTGGACCATGGATAGAGGTCTCGCTTCACTTACTAAAGGTCACTGGTTCGCTTTCCGTCATGAGCGACAAAAATTTATTTATATATTTTATTGGATACCATTTAAATAAATAAATAAGAACGGAGTCTAAATGGCCTTCGATGCCCAAAAAAACTTTAAAAAATCCGGTGTGACGGCCGCACATCATACAACTTTCTCTTACTTAAATTAAAGAAATGTGATGTGCTGTCACACCAGTTTTTATGCTTCGGGAGCTCTTGGGAGCCGGTCACAATTTTAATTTACTTTTCATTTTTAGAGATTTTTTCTTCGTGTTTATTAATCACTTATTAATATTATAAAAATAATTAATTAATTAAATTGGCAATTAAATCTCACATATTGTCAAATATAGAAATTATTTATTTTTATTTATATTTTGTTACCATGGCAACGAGTTGTCCTATCTTTCTTATGGTATTCTTAAAATCCTAAATTGGGGGCTCCACACTATTTTGAAGTGATATATGATTAAGCTATCCTTAAGATTTAATTTATTATATGTACAACTAATTTGAATTAAAATTTAAGTGATTTTATGAATTTTAATCAAAATCGTTGGAGCGCTTTTTGAGAAAATCGGAAAAACTAAAAAAGTACACCAGTAAAGTACTAGTACTCTTTGGTCGATTTTATTCAAAAACTTTGAGGGGCATGCGGCGATAGATCCGAGTTTAAATATAAAATATAATCCTCGAGTCCTTCCGTGTTTGAGAAATCTTGTTCACATGCACATGGAGAACATTTTTCGAGACCAATTTTCAGGGGATCTCAAATCGTGAAATCTTGACATCGATTTTTTATTTTGCGATCGCAAAACTTTCACTATATATAGATACATTATAGGTTATCCAGTTGATATAGTATATAATATACATTTTTCGCATTCCTCTCTCTCCTATATAAATATAAATTGTTTATTGTAGAAATATTTCCTCTGAGCACATTCCTCTTTTTGGGTGGCAACGATAAATTCTTTAGAGAGTTTAAGTTTTTTCATCAATTATTTTCTATTGTTTTGACTAATTTGATTATTATTTTTCATTAAACAACTGATGTGACCAGCAGAACTTGAGTCAAATTAGATAATTAAAAGTACTTTTTTCTTTCCCTTGATAATCCATAATTTTATCAAAATAATAAAAAGATCCAAATGATTGCATTTTTCGTTTATTGATATTTTCTTTTTCAGTATCTGGAGCCATTTAGACTCCGTCCTTAATTATACTAAATCGTAGTCAACAAAATATAAATAACTTTTTGTCGCTCAGGACGAGAAGCGAACCACTGGACTTTGGCGAGACCCCTAACTCTGCGTCAAAGGACAGGGCCAAAAAATTTTATTGATGCTATTAATTTTCAGCGAAAACATTATAACTACAAATCCATCTCTTATTTCTATTTCCTAAAAAATTCATTTTAATTCTAATAGAAATGTCTCCCTTCTTTACCAGAACAAAAGGAGATAAAAAGATGAAAGAAAAATAACTAAATCTCTATTATAGCCTTATGTCAATATAAGAGGATTTTATTTCTATTTTTTAACGCCCAAAAGAGAGATAATAAAAAGCAATTTATCTATGTTCCTTGTCCTGAGGAAGACCGGAAGAGGCGTTCGAAACTTGTCAGCACTATTTATTGGCTTCTTTCTTACTTAACAAGCAAAAACATTTTCCTTATTTAAGCAAAGTTTTATCCTATTCTATCAACCTTTGAAAAAGGTTTTCCCCATACCCGTCCTTAATTAAATGAAGGAAAAACTCAAAAACATTTCTCAAGGGATAAACAAAAATAAATAAATAATTTTATGAGAGCCTACTTATATATAAAACTAAATAAATACTCTCTCTCTCTAGCACATCATTATGCAGACTTTAAGAGTAAATTTTCCCACGGGATTCTTCTAAAAAGCGTCAACGTTGGAATAAATTTGTAAAGACTAATTTTACGGGTGTGTCGCCTTTAGCGAAATTCAAACTCTCTAGTCTCGTTGTAATTAAGTCCCAGAGATTTTTAATTAGTCTTTCTTTAAAATAGCGGAGGAGGTATAATCCTGAGCTGAAAATCGATCTTAATAGGATTCGAAAACAAGCGAATGTTGCTATTTTATTTTTTTTTATTAATCTCATCCTACATTTTCCTTGCTATTGTCAGTATCGATTGTAAATAAAATGAATTCAGAATTATTATATATTCCATTCGAAATAATTAAAAAAAAAAAAACTAAGTTTCTTAACTCTCCATTCCCAACCCCTCAAGCCAAAACAAATTTCAACATAACATAACTACACTGGAAGCACTCTTTCCACGATAATAAACCCGTAATATATAGAAATTTGTTTTCAACTTCACTTCAAAACACCTTCAAAACACAGTTAACTGTAAATGAGACACTAAAACTATAGTGACTATCAAATCAGTCCACAATGAGCGTGGTAAGTTTAGGAAGATTTGATGATGGGCGAAAAAATCGTGCAAAATAGAGGCGCAACACTCCGTCCATTGCGTGACTTCACAATCCCCTCTCGGAGAAATAAATTCTTTGATTTTTTCGCTATCATCTGACCGATTTAAATGATAGTTTTGAGCTGCAACGTGAAATTAAATCATTTAATTTTATTACCATTGGGTTCTCCGTGATCTCAATTGTAAAAAGTATTCATTAAAAAAAAATTATCCATTATCCCACCACACAACTGATCATAATAATATTAAAAGATATATGATTTAAATATAAGAGCTAGTACTGGCTCGTAAGACGAAGCTCTCTGCCCTCCGCAAGCAGAATTCAATTTGAATTTGAAACTTCAATTTTTATACAATCATAAAAAAGTGAGTACAAAAAAATTATAATCAATTCCAAATTTATTAACATTGAATTGAAATTAACATTTGGATTATTTTATTTTTTTTAAAAATTTATTTTGATTATACTTTTTATGGTTTGATAAATAATAAATGAGAAATATATAGCTTATTTTTAGGAAATACATTTTATTTATTTATAAAAATAATTAAAATAAAAAATAAAAAGCTTTTATGAATTCATAAAAGGCATTTAGTTTATACCCTTAAAATATGTATTTTAGGGGGGAAAAGAAATTTAATTATACTTATATAGAAGCTTATAGAGAGAGAGAGAGAGCTTCTTCCTATTAATGTAATATTTTTTTAATTGCATATAACCATAGAGATAAAAAGAATTGATAAAAGTAATATCAAAAAATTTCCATAAAATTTCATAAAATAAAAAAAAGAGAGAGGGGAGGAGGGGTTTGCCCTTCTTTTTTCATCTATTCAACAATCAATTTTCAATATTTTTAACGATAAAAGTATTTAAATGTTGGAGTAACGAGCGAGGGGAGAAGCTCACATGAAGTCGAATTTTTTTATTCTAGGAAAATTAAATTAGATAAATAAAAATAAATATAAAATTAAACATTTTTCTAGTTTTTCTTTTTAAATCACTTTACGTTTATCGTGAAACTAAATAACACCCTCCGTTAAAAACTCTGGGTTCAAAATCAATATTCGCTGAATATCTGATCAATAAAATTTATTTAAATATTCTAAATTAAATTTTATATATTGCTACTATTGAATTTAAACACATATGGATGGAGTTTCTATGACAACCTATCCACCATATCTAGACTAAATTGAGGTAGGGAGGAAGTTAAACAAATATATTAATTTCTAGTTCTGCTAGTGCGGCATAAAAATACATCAACTGATAAATCCCCATCAATTGGGTAAAGGCGAAGTTCTCTCTCCCAAAATTCTCTCACACCTATCAACTTAAGTGGTATACGTCATTCATATTAAAGCCAGTAGTCCTTGAATTATTTTGGATATAAATAAATATTGAAAAGTTTAAGTGTTTAGAACGAATCAATTGTAAAATGGATAAATTTAATCTAGTTACTCACCAAATAAGGATCAGACTAGGAACTGAAGAAGATAGGCTGTTGCAACCGACACCTTTATTATAAGCCTGTAAAAAAAAATAAATATAATTTCATGAAACTGCAAAGAAATCTACACCTACCACTAAAATATAATTTAGAAGGTTTTTGAGATCTATTAGATTCATTAGATATAAGTAAATAAATGTATGTATTATTTTTAATAGAATAATTTTTTCGAGTGTATATTTTGCCGCTTGATCCATACTCCTAAAAATTATTTTATTAATATAAGGCCTCAAGAAAACCTTCATTCATAGCATTCCCTGACCTTCAGCCTTGAATAAGAGACCTCTGCATAAATAAAATAAAGGAACATCTTCATTTATTTGACTACTCTTCCTCTTTTCTAAATGACTCACAACAGGAGTTCGGAGCAAGAGGAGAGCAGCATTTATTCCAATAAAACCCCAACAACGTTTCGGCATATGTTGCCTCCGCCTGTCCTGAGTCACTCAAATCTACACTCACTTCTATATCAAAAAAACTTTCTAATTTTCTTTTCTTATTTTTGTTTAGCGACTAATAACATGTTAGAATGCGGATTTACATTACATCATTGGTCACTTTAATACTTATCCTCTTAGAAGTAGAATACTTGTCCTTATTAAGCATTAATTAATTTAGTGGATGAATTAAACTGTCCAATGGATGTTTGAAATTTACTCTCATTCGATGGGTGATTCAAATTATTAAATAAATAAAACCCATTAAAATAGAATTTTTTACACCTTCTTCAAAACTTTTTTTATTAAAAATATAAAATTATGGTAGGAGAGAAATGAAATTTGATGGCTTAAAACATTAAAAAAAAAAAGTTTTAAAATAAAAATTACAAAAAGTTTTAATTATTATTAAAGAAGCAAAAGAAAATTAATAAAAAAAATAACGAATAAAGAAATTGAATGTAAAAAAAAGTTTGAAATTAAAGATATAAATTTTATTTTAAATTATTAAATAAATATCCATAGTAGATAATAATAATTGGTAATTTTTTGAAGAATTGAAAGAAACGCTATTTTCCATTTTCTTGAATAAATAAATAAATATCTTCTTTTCTAATATATATTATTTTAAAAATTTGGTTTTACGACCGACTGCACATCACATAAGAATTAAAAATATTTATGTGTATTTCCGTTGAAACCTTAGCATTTTTTTTGCGATCTCAATATTTTCTCACTATATATTACATATATAGGTAAGAGAAAGTAAAACAGCAACAATGTTAACTTTTTTAATAAATATATTTTTTCCCCTTGGTGAGCGTTTGGTATTGGTCTGATTCCTGTTGGCAGTTGGAAATTCTTAAGAAACAAAATTAATTTGGTGATTGACTCGTGCTAGGGGGAGGGGGATGGGAGATGACTGCTCTCGAGGGAATGGGAGATTTTCTCAACTTCAACTTCAACAGGCTTTAATTGAAATGCTTCGCTGTCTGCCTGCTTGGCCTACAACTTTGATGTGGTTTCGCTTACTCTCTCTTTCTCTCTTATACAAGTTGAATTTTTTTATTTTTTATTTCTTTTCTTCATCACATTTTCGATAAATCAAACTTTTCTTTCTTTATGAAAAACCATTAATAAAGTTTTTCAAGATAACCAACATCGAATTCGAAATATTGAGAAAAAAAAAACAAGCTGAAAGGAATATTTTAAAATTTTCATATCTTTAAGTGGGAGAGATTCAAAATCCAAAATTAAACCTCTTGGACAATCGACTTTTGATTAACTTAACATGAATATATTTTTCATTAGGACGAAAAGTTAATCATTTTACTCTCTATTTAAAATAACTTTAGTATTGACTGGTTGGGCTCTGTGTGGAGAGCCAGGGCGGACTGCAGCGTTGCCACTGTTCGCAGCAGGAGTGCACAACCTTAGTTTTGGTGAAAACCTCGCAACATGGGTGGAAACTCTGACTGATAGCGGACTGTCATTCCCACTCCAGGTCTCTACTCTTCCAATACTAAAGTTTCATTAAATGGAGTATAGTTAAAAATAAACTTTAGCCACTTCTCGGGTGCAAGAGGGGTACAATGAATACAACAAAGTTTCTTTTTATCTCGACTTTGTTAATTATTTGCTTTGTTGTTTTTTACAACAATTTCCTTTTTTATTGGAGGTTAATTTGTAATCATGTTTTGCACAGTTTCTTTTTTGTTTTTGCTTTTTTAAAAAAAAATGTTTTCTCTATGATTCTCATGCTATTTTTTATACCTATATAAAAAAAAGGGAAAAGATTGAGCCGTTTAAAAAACTGATTATATTCCTTTATTGATATAAAATCCCATTCTAATGGAATTTTTAAAACTAGCTTACACTTGTCAAAAATTTGATATACTTTGGATTAAAGGGGATAGAACCTGTGATATGAAATGGGCAAGGGAGGGAACCAAATAAATGTAGAAGTACTGTATGGGTGAGGTAGTTTTTTTTTTTTCTGATACATTTGGAATTTGTCAGGCTGTCAATTGAGTTTAGTATTAACAGGTGACGTGGTACTCTAGGGAGCTCACCCCACTCCAACTCTCTCTTTCTGTCATAGGTAATGTTTGTCATGATGAGACACTTTGAGATTTTTTTCTTAAGATTGATTTATTTTGATTTTACTTTTATTAAAAGGAAACCGGAAAATAGGAAAACTACCAAACTCAATTTATGGTAATGTTGTTCATTAGGAAATGGAGAGGATCTTAGATGTTGGCATACTCTATAATAAACTCTGCATATGTAAAATATATATATATATAAGATAAATTATTTTGCCACGATACGATAATAAAACAAAGAATACAAAAATTTTAATAACGCGGTTGGGAATCTTTATTAGGATATAAAGATTTCTTTATAAAATTCTATTTGCTAATGTATCATTCAGTCTCAGGCCATCTTTAAGACATGAAATAAAAACTTCTTGAACTTCCAAGCCGTCTCTTAGTCTTCTGGTTGCATGTGAAATTGGTCAATATAGTCATTGTAGGCCTTTAGGACCTTATCCATCCATTTCACAAAAAAAAAATAAAACGTCAAGAAATAAGCATATAAACAGATCATATTGTAGCAATTATATAATAAATATATATTTTAAAGTTCAGATGGTCCGTGTACTACTAATTGTTCTTCTATTATCTTCAAGTAGTTGGTGTTAGATTTTTTTATTTATAAAATTAAATAAATGTTCTTTTTATTTTTTGAATTTTATCCACCCGGGCAAGGCTGCGCAATCTAGCTTATATATATATATATATATATATTTTATTCGTGTTGTTTTCTCTGGTCCGCAGATACAAAAAGTTTGACTGCGGCTCTTTGCCAACATTTTTACCACTCAAATAAATCTATATTTGTTTAGTAAATGATGAAAATTAATAAATATATATATTAAATAAAATAATTTAAGTTAAATGATAGTAGTGCAAAAATCTTAATATAATTTTACTTTGGAAATCTTGGATCTCTTTATTATTTTAAGATTTTTAATATACAAACTTAATATACCATTAATAAAACCATATAAAGAAATATTCTTCGCTGCCAATTTCGCCAAAATACGTTATATTTTAATTAAATAATATATATAAATATTGAAACAAAGTTTTTCGACTAATTTTTTTGCAATTGAAAATTAATTTTTAATTTTTCAAAGAATATATATACGTATATATACCCACATAATCTAATTTGATACACCTTTCACTCTGGTTTCCTTCTGTTAATTAACTTTAAACTTTTTTCAAATTATGTTGTTTTTTTGTTCTTTTTTGCCATGTAACTTCCTAACACTTTCTAAGTATATAAAACAGGGGTGTGTAGACAATCGATCATGATGGGCGAAACAGCTTGCCCCTCGCCCTCAAACCTTCTTCTTCTTCCTCCTCTCTCTCCTCCCCCCCTCCCCCTTCTTTTTTCCGGGCGCTTTGGAAAAACGAGGAAATCAATTTCCCTTCGTATCTTCTGCAACCCCAAAAGGGGCCTCGAACCCAAGAAGAAGGGAGGGAGGGGGTTCGGGTGTGTATGTGTAGATGCGAGTTAAGAAGTTGACAGGAAATGCTTCCCGAGCTAATTCAGTGGGTAGCCCTATATAATCTCAAACGAAGATGGCCTTAAAAGCCCTTGAGATCTCAGGTGCTCGGCTAGGAGGTTTCAGATATATAAATTTGAAAAGCAATTTCTTTACTAAACTGATTTAGTTCTGCTTCTCCAACTCCTTCCTCTCATTCTCATCCTCCTTCATCTTTATTCATAAATAAATATTTATAAAGAGTAATAATGTAAGGATTATAGGTGTTATAATAAAACAAGGAAACTTCGCTTGCTCTAAAGTCAAGAAAGTTTAAACTCACTGTCGGATCTCAGAGTATATTTTGAGATCCACGCAGAGCTCTTTAAAATTAGGAAAAAAAATTCTTGAGAGGGTAAAACTGTCTATATATCCTATCCTGGGTTGCAGAAATTAGTTTGTGTTTGGTTGCTGAAAGTTAGGCAACCCAAATGACCAGCTCACTAATGGTGTTTTCAATTTATTGCTCGGACGACACAAGCGCAGTTGTTAATTTCTAGGAAGATTTACGCCAACGTCGTCCGCTTTAGAGCAGAAAACGCATTAGAGAGTTGGTCATTTAGTTGCCTAACTGCCAGGCAACAAAAACGCGAACTAATTTATTCACTTCTGTTTGTAAAGCAACGAATCTCGAAACTTCTTGACTGCTTTTCAGGGATTTTTCTGGTGTTTCCCAAATACATAACGATTATAATTTATAGTAATTAGATGGCGTTAACCATTATAACTGTAACAATGAAACACTAGTATTTACGGACGCCACAATTAATTTTTAATAAAGCCATAAATATTAAGTAAACTAGTATTTCATTATTATTATTTATCAGATGTATGTATTTTTGTAACTAAAACTAAAAAAATAAATTTGTAAACTTGATACATCCGCTAAAATTTTTTTTAACTCCTAAAAAAGAAAAAAAAAATTGAATTGATGATGTGAATATAATATCTAATAAAAATCCCCGTAAAATTTATCACCTATATTTTTATTTCCTCTACAAACTTTAAAAAGTCATTTGCTGCTAACAACAGAAAGAAAGTAGGAAAGCCTTTTAACACTACTTAAATTTTTATTAAAACTTTTATGATAAATCAGTTGAAGTAGCTAAATCAAAATTTTAATTTCTTACAGACAACCAATTTGTACTAAAAAAAAGTCATGTTCTACGATCGGCGGGGAGGGAGTATTTTATAACTTATAAAAAAATCAAAGTTTTTTATTTGATAATAATTTTTCTTATACTCTAAAAATCATACATAAAAATAATACTTGTTATTCCGTTAGCAAGTTAAATCTATTAAGCATTCGTTTTCAAACTTTTTAAGTTTAAAGCACCCATGAGAAAGGTGACACAAAATTGCACATTCCTAATAGAAATTTAAAAAATTAAAACGCTTATTTGATATATCAATATAACCCATTTCTTATATATACTCTATTTTTGCTAGATTTTCAAAATATTATCATATTTCATATTTTTGCAAATTCACGAAAAAATTAGATAATAAAATTTCTTTTCTCTAAATTTGTGAAAAAATTTCGTCTCCTAATAGCTATCTATCTATTTTTAATATAAGTATGTATTCCATTAGGCGATTTAGAACTTAATTTTCACCTTCCCTTCACTAATTCCTTTTCAATCATCTCAAATAATTAGGACTAATAAGGGATATTTTTTGGATTAAATAAATTGGGATTTTTAATACTTCGGGAGGTAGAAGGGAGTGAGGGTAGTTTGAATAATGCAATTTATATCCATTGGTTTTTTTGTCATAGTGTATATCTTTTGCACTTAATTTCATATATTTATTTTATTCTTATAGCATCCAGTGAGCGGGGCCCCTTGAAATAGATTAGTTTTAAGTTGCCACACATCTGCCTAGAAGTCTTTCTAGGTTCCTTTGCATATTATATTGGGTCTATTGGAAAGTTCCGTCGGATTTATAGACAAAAATAAATGTTCTTTTAATTAATATTTATTGTTATATTCTTATTTTATATACTGTCCGACATTTCCTACGACCCTTTTCAAAAACCGTTATCAAAATTCCGTTACGCAAGTTGATATAACTTTGCCTTAAGCGAAATTTCAAAATCGGATGGAAATATCCGGTAGACCCAATCTAACATTTTAACCTTCTTAATTAAAATTTGGCCATCTGAAATTTATTGGTTAAAAAATAGCCTAACTTTAAAATTATAAAAAAGCAAAGCAATTTAGATCCATTTTTAGTCCCCTCAAATATCCGGGATATCTTAACGCGCAAAAAAATAAGCTTTCTATTGAGGTATATAAAAAACGCCGCCTTTTATCTTTTCTACTATAAATTAAAAATGAAAAGATGTTTTAGTACTAAATAAACGTTTAATAAATACCAAATAAAAAATCAACTCTAATTAGCTTTTAAAATTTACTTTTATAAAAATTAAAAAAAAAAGTACTATTATACATTTTTAAAAACTTATATATTGAAACAAAGTGAATATTTTATTAGATTTATATAAAAAAAAAATAAATGTTAATTTGTTTGCATGGATACAAAAAGGATTCCATTTGAACATTGATCGTGAAGATGACGAAGAAGAAGGAGAAGGAGATGTTTATTTTAAGGAATAAGAGAAAGAGAAGAAGACAAAGCTTTAAAACAGCAAGAAAATTATTAAACGGGGAAACGAGAGAATTAATAGAGAAAGACCCAATTAAACGTATTTTAGAATTGGAAAGAAACATAAGGAAGTAATTACTAAATTTCTTTAAATGTATTTTTTTTTTAATGTCTCTTTTTTGGGAAAAAAATAAAAAAATAAAATAAAGATCATAATAAATAAGCTGCTATCCTAAATTGGAAAAAAATATCAATAAAAAGGAGCTACTTCACTGTCAAAGAATTTATTTATATAGTGGTTTTGAATTTATATTTGAAATTTTACTCATTAAAAACATTAAATTAAGGGAAATACTCTGATCAGTGATTGAGTGATTGACCCGACTCAACCCTCGATTGAATTAAATTATGTGCCGATTAGATGATGATTGCCGATGGGGACCAGGGGGAATGCTTTGCCTTAAGGTACTGTTTCACAACTATCTACACTACCTACAATGGTATGGTGCCGTAAAAGTATTATTATTTTAATATATAAAAAATGTTTTTATTATTTCTCCCAAGATTTTTTTTACATCCTCTCTTCCGACAAAAAATCAAATCACTCCGTAAATACTAAAATCATATGATTGCTTTTTTTTTTTTTTTTTTTTTGTGAAATTAGATATTCAATATATTTTTTCTTGGTTGGGTTGCTTTTTTCATTATTTTTTCCATTTCTTTTTTTTTAATATTTGATATTTATTCTCTCTCTCTGTGTACAATTGAAAATTTCGAAGTTTTATTATTATTACCATTTTAAATTTCTTTTGGCGTGAAAACGTCTTTAAATCGGGGTGCGTGGGCTTGGAACTTAAAAAGTCATAGCAGGAAAAAAAGCTATGTCAAAGTCTGGGCCACCTATTGGAGAGGAGAAAGTATTAGAGAGTGTGAACTAAACTCCCCACTCCCCTCTCCAAAGGCGTGGCACGTGCTTGAATTTGTAACTCTTTTTAAAACTGAGTTCAATCATATATATCTCAGTAAGGGATAAAAAGTATTTTATAAAATTTTCTGTCTTTCTCTCCAATATCTTGCGTGGGAAGTATTAAAAGAAAAGCCTTCTGCTTGTAACCCCCCTTTCTAATTAGCTACCTAAGTTTTTCTTTTTTTTTTTAGTCTTTTCGGCAGCTGAGGCCATATAGACTTTAAACTATTCAATTATTTATTTTATTAGGCATATTTATTGGGATCAATTTGTATCAAATTGGATTAAATAAATTTTCATCGGACAGCCTGGGATTCGAAACTACATCCATTGGTTTTGAAGGTTATCAATATTGATAATGGCCTCTCGGCCACAGGAGGGGACAAAGTTTTCCCTTTAATTTCTAATTTAAAATTATCGATAATAAAAATAAAGACATGTAAATGCGTGGTTTATTTAAATTTATATAAAAACAATAACATGCCGTTTTGTTCTCTAATTCTATCCTATCATCTGCAGCTTTGACTTTACCAAGTAAAGACATCTTTGGGCCACTGGTTGTTTCAACTTGTTAACGTTTTAGGTCGTATGTGTTTTAAATTGAATTTTAAATTTTATGTGTTTTAAAATTAATTTTAAATTACTCTGAGTACTAAGATGCTTTCTAGAGTATGTTCTTTATTACTAATCTATTTTTTCTTTTTGTTGCAGGGACCGCTCTCTCCCAAATAGTTCAAGTCTACAAAGAAATACAATCGCAACAAATGAATATTGTAAGTATTGTTTCTTTTACATCCTATATATCTATATATATATATATTGGTTCTTTCATTAGTGACTAAAAACGTCAGCCAAATGAGACAAGATTTATGGTGCATATAAATGGGTGAATTTTCATTTTTCGTTGAACTTATAAAGTTTTACAGTTTATTCTACATTTATATCCTTAGTAAAAATGCCATTCCTTCGAAGCAGTTTTTTAATTTCACTTGCATATATATATTATAGGGAGAGTGTTATAATTTTAAAAAAAATTCGAATTTGGGATTCAATAGAAATATACGTTTTGAGAGCCTAAAAAAATGCCGTCTGTTTGTCTCTGTGTTAAAAAAATATGAAAAACGAAAAAACTTTCGAGGCTTAAAATTTAGTTAAAATTGCCATTTGAGTCTCGCTGAACCTTTGCAATAAAATAGATCTGTCCGATGTTAACAATTAACATGTATATTTAAATTTATATACATATCAATGTTAGCAAAATAAATTTAACGAACAATTATAAATATGGACTACTTGTTAGTCCTAAAGAAGTGGGCCTTAGAGAATCCTCTCCCTATCTTAGAAAAAACTTAACCTTTATATTTAAACTAGGTAATCACGTTAAATTTATTTATTATCTTTTAGATGATCTTTGAAATTAACCCCCCAAAAGGCTCACTTTACTTTGTTTTTTTGTTTCAATTTTTTCAAAATCGAAAAAATTAATGGTACTAGTATTAATCTTCTAAATACTATCGGAAAGGAAAAAAATATACCAACACAAAAAATCTCGGATTTCAGCATTTCAGATTTCTCGTACCTAATGCTTTTGGCACACGAGGTTTTTCTAATTTAAAATCTATTTTATTTCCGAGTATTTTCGTTATAAATCTTCGTAATGATTCCAAATAATAATTTTATTTTTTCTCCCTTAAATTTTTATAATTAAATTTTTATTTTCATCCTGATTAAAGAGGCCTTTTGATGCCTTTTTGGCAAAATTTCAACAAATTTTTTCCCAACAAATATGAATGAAAATTAATATTAGTAAGGGTGATTAATATGTAATATGTCAAATTGGGGTATTTTACACAATATTAAAATGGGAAATAAATTCTAGAATTAATAGTGAGTGAAATATAGAAATCATAAATGAAATTGACTTTTTATTTTTCTATCATTGCTTTCAATCCCTCGCTATGCAAATAAAATCATGTTCTGCTTCAAAAAATAATTTTCGAATCAATTAACAAAATTAGGTCTTTTTCACATCTCAAAAATTGGTGGTTCCCAACCAGTGGTACAAGTACCGGAACCAGGAAACGATCATCAAGATACCGGAAAGTGATAAGTGAATGAAATATTAATAATAACAATAGTTATATTATACATAAAATATCTCACTTAAAAAAAATTAACTAGCGGTAAGCAAATCTGCCTTAAATTTATAGGGACTTGATGCCAAGAAGTTAGTACCACTCTCCTAAATAATAATAAATAATCTGTATTTATCAAATAAAAAGTATTTTTTTTAAATATCATCACTCCTTGCTCCTTGGAGCGGATGTAGAGGTCTCCCCCCCCGACGTACCAAAACAAAGGTCAGAGGTTCGCTTCCTGTTCTGAGCAACAAAAAGTTATTTTTTGATTATATTGGCTCCCTTATTAATATAAATAATTAATTATTATCCTTATTAATATAAATAAATAAGGATGGAGTCTAAATGGCCTCAGGCGAAAAAGATTATAAAAAATTTCATCACTCAGGTCGGGAAGCGAACTATTAAAACATGAATAATTTAGACCAATTTTATATATATTTATTATTTGGCTAAAATTAATAGTTAAATAGATTTTTCATATTTGAACTTCAAAAGAAGAAAAAGTTAATTAATAGTTGATTTTGTCTTTGTTCCTTGATTTTTTCCGGCATCTGAGACAATTTAGACTCCGTCCTTATTTATTTATATTAATTAGTAGCTAATAAATAAATTTTTGCCCCTCAGGACGGGAAGCGAACCACTGATTTTTGGTAAGTGAGGCGAGACCTCTTCCTGGGCTTGGACCTTGATTTCAAGCCCTTTCACTCGAACTCAAATGGGTATATAGACCCATAAATGCACAGAGAGGGACCAAAACCACTTGGACTTAGAGGGATCTGAATTTCCAAAAAAAAAAAAAAAAAAAAAAAAAAAACTACTAAAATTCAAAGTGTTCTCTATCTCTTTGTCTTGTGAGCACTAGAAAAAGCAACAATTTTTATCTACCTCTCTAAGAAATAAAACGCAGATTTAGATATTTCTAAAAAGTTCATTTTAATACTTTCCAATTCAAACTTATATTAGACATAATTTCAGTACGTGCCTTGAAGTTTGATCCAAGCCGTCCGAGTCCAGATGAGATCACGCAAATTCAAACAAACTTTGATTGAATTTAAATACGAATTGTTTACATATTATTATTATTGTTTCTAGGCATAACTTTAGGTTTGGGGATATCTATGGAGGAAGAATGGCTTTTCATGAGTGAATGCCTTGTGACGTTAAGGGGATGTGATTATCGCGAGTTTAATTGGGCCTCTCTCTCTCTCTCTCTCTCTTCTTCATCCTTCCCCAAAAGGGAAGTTTGGCTTCATTAAGACTAGGAGATGGCAATATCCACATCTATTTCTAGATCACTCACACACACAACAAGTCAACGATGCACAAAGGAAAACCTTGCTTTGCACACAGTTGCTCAATTGTGTTATCGAACTCAACCAGGCCCTATTCTCAATGGATGGATGGATGGATAAAATACACTAGATGTATACTCAATAACATAGTTCTATTAGAACGTGCAGTGGAAGAAAATCTTTTCTGTTTAGGAAAACATATCTTTGATTTTTAAATTATTCTTCCAGTAAAAAGCAATACAGACTTATTGTAGAACAATCGTTCTTTTTCAAAGACTCGCTTATTTGAACTAGTTCCATTAACTATATTTTTTTCATCTCTTCGGCATCTGAAGATATATAAACTTTAAACAACCACAATTAGATTATATGATAGTAATTATTCAGACATATATATTTAAATCAATTGTTATCCAAATGATTTAAATAAATTTTTATTGGATTACCTGAACCCATACCTCTTGGCTTTGAATGTTATCAATACTGAAAATGTCAATATCTTTAGCCTCTCGGCCTCTGTGGGGGGCGGGGCATTAACTATATTATTGTAAGGGTTCGGAGAAAAAGAAAACCAGCCGCTTTTCTCAGATTGATCTGCCCAGCTATATCTCACTTATAAATATATTATTATCTGCTCAAATTTATTCATTTTCTTATTTTAGTGAATAATTTTTGGTGTGGGTAGGAGCCGAACCTTAAACTCATTTATTTATAAATAACACATTTATCCAATTATGGCAGCAGTAATAATAATAAATAAGGATCATTAATTCAATTTTTGTTACTTTTCTTATAATGGTGGATTAAAAACTTTGGAAAACCCTGATTCTTTCTATTTGTTTTTTTATTTAATCCATCTTCTCCGATTTTTTGTAATTTAATAAAATTAATTTCTGGATTTGTTTCTGAGTGTACTTATACGTAGTACATAAATATCAAAGTCAGCCAACTAACCCTAAAATGGGATTAGGAGTGGGGGATAATTAAGCCTATGTGGTGGTGTTGGTGTAAAATGAGTCTCAGGCAGAGAGCCAATCCATTTTCAGTTGAGAGAGTAGGAGTTTAGAGGGGGAGGCCTTGTATTTGCACTCATACACAGGAGACGATCACGTTGTGTTAATTAGTGCCCCTCTTTAAGAAAGTGTGGCCTTCTTAACAAGCTAGCTTGTATCAACTCAACTCCTCTCTGGCTAATATAATGTCCCTCTCTCTCTGAACCTCTATAACAGAAATAGTAGCTATTAAATTATCAACTCATTTCATTTAGAAATTAATTGTATTAACCTTATAAATTATTTAAATCCGCGGTTTTTAGAAAAACAAATGACGTAAGATGTTTTTTTTTAAATTTATAAATCATCCCCCCCCCCCCCCTGTGGACGAGAGTTTAAAGATAATGACATTGTCAGTATTGATAACCTTTAAAGCAAAAGGCTGTGGGTTTGGATCCCAGACAGTCAGATGAAAATTTGTTTTAATCAATTGAATACCAATTAATATAAATAAATATGCCTGGATAACACATATCCTTATTAAAATAAATTTGTTATTTTTTAATGTCTATATGGCCTCTAATATCAAAGACTTTAAAAAAAGTCATTTTCAGCTACTGAAATAATTTTGTCTTGAATTATATATTGAAGAAATTTGTGTCGATGGCTTCTGAACGTTCAAAACTCTTGTTTCTCGGAGGCCACCTATCCGAGGTTCAGCAGTACTTGGCCTTGCTTATTTACAATGATTTCGGGACAGTTACTCCTCTCCGTCCAGGCCCGCCGGCGAGATTGCTTTAAAATACAAAAAAATGTTCTTTAATTCTGAACCTCTACAGAAATCGACTATCTTATATTGTAGTCTGTAGGCCTATAAAAGGCAAAAAAAAAAAAAAAGAAGATAAAATAATATCGATTTCTTGTCACTTTGTCAGTGATATAGGAGTTTATTTTTGGAAAGAACCGTGACCTAGGATTTATTAATAATTAATTCTATTTAAAAATACAAAGAGCCTTACTTAGAAAACTTTAATATTTTTTTTTCATATTATTATATTTTCATATTTTGTCCAATATATTTTATTTATCTTTGATAGGGTTCATTCTAAAAAGGAAAACAAATTAGAACTACTTAGACTCGTTTTTTTATCACTTTTTGAAACTTCTGACAGAATTTTCTAATTTAATTTGTATTTGTGATAAAATCATATGTGTTTAGATATTGTATTTTTCAAGGCCTATATTTCTTTTTCATTTTTTTATTCGAGTCTTTTTCGGCATCTAAGGTCATTCAGTCTCTATCCATATTTATTTAAATTAATTTGTATTCAATTTAATTTAAATAAATTTTATTGCTTAGGAAGGGCAGCCAATTACTCACATTTGGAAAGCGAAGTGAGGCCTCTCTCTCCAACGTAGAGGGGGCATAAGTCCTAAATGTTCTTAAAAAAATATTTTTCCTATATAGACCTATATTAATTAAGATTCTGTCACTTTGGATTGAATGAACCATTGTTTTTTTTTTATTTGAGCCCTATTTTATATATTCATTAGATAAAGGGTATGCATAAATTTGTTTATTTTTGCTTGCTGGAAAATAGGCCATCCATATAACAAGCTTACTAATGGATTTTCCGATTAATATCTCCAAAGCTTCTCGGACCACATATGCTCAGTTTTTAATTTCTAAAGAGATTTAATAACATGCGCAGCGAGATGCTCTTAAGCAATGAATTGGTGATTGTCATTTGGGTTGCCTATCTTTTAGTAAGCAAAAACGAACGAATTTATGCACTTCATGATATATGTGAGATTTCATATAGATACATAGATGAGATTATATATGCCTACATTTTGTTCTTATAAAGAACATCCATGGTCTTTTGGCATCTGAGGCCATTTAGACTCCGTCCTACTTATATTAAAGGAATAAAAAGGCAGATCGCAGCAAAAAAAAAGAAGCCCTTGGATGCCAAAAGCCGAAAGGAAACGTTTCTGACAAAATTTATTGGTCCTTTTTCAGTCACTTATTTACTATATGTGGACACGCCCAAAGTTGTCATGATGTACCAATGTATTTATATATATATAATATCCTCTCATGTCACCAGACGACACTCACTATAAAAGAAATAAAATATATGTATATCTACAACATCATGACAACTTTGGGTCTGACCATAAATAGCTAAATAATTAAGATGGACCAATAAATTTTGTCCGAAACGTCTCCTTCCTGCTTTTAGCATCCAAGGCCTTCCTTTTTTGCTGCAATCTGCCTTCTTATTTCTTTATCAGCCTCCAACAGCAACTGACTACCAATCGATCAAGTATTTATATTAATTCATAGCCAGTATATACCATTATATAAGACAAAGTTTTTGTTTTTTTGTAACCAATAAACTTTGAATGGATTTTCATGAAGTTTTTTCCAATGTATAGAAAATTTTCCGCGGCGGTTTTAAGCTATGATTAGATAACTCCCTTTTTAGGGTGGGAGGGGGGAATTTAATTTAATAAATAATTGATCATCTCCGAGATTTATGGACGAATATTCATGGGTATTTTTTCAATGTGTAGAGAATTTTACAGATAGTTTGAGAGTTATAAGCAAGTCAAATTAGTGGTAGAGCACTTCTTTTTTTAAAGGGGAGGAAAGCATTTGGTTTGGGACGTATTAATTTGGCTATCCGTCGGCGGATTTTGATCGGATGAGATGAAGCTTCCCCGAGGAATAAATAAATAAATGAAAAATAAAATTAAATACTTCAGAAAAGTTTTATCCCCCCCCACTTTACAAATTTATTTGTTTATTTTTTATCCAATTTTAATAAAATTTGAAATGAGGCCGGAGTATAAATGCGTTAAAAAATAACTATAAACATTTCAGAAGGTATTTTAACGAAAGTCATGTCACGTAATTGCGTTATTAGGAAGAAGCGAAGGGTCCGCCGAAGGCGGGCCTGAGTCATAAAGAAAAAAATGTCTGCCTCTAGGCTGCGCAACTAATATAATATAAATAAATTTTCCAGGGTTATTCAGATATATTAAAAGTATATTAAACCATCAAAAAGTACTTTATAAATATTACAAATATGATTCCATTTTTATTAAATCATTTATCATTGATTATTTGAATAAAAAAAATATTTTAGAAACAAACATTAAGAAGCTTAAAAATCAATATTTTAATTAATGTTTTCCTTAGAAACAAACTTTTAATCGCATTTACCGGGAAAATGCGCTGAAGTCAGACACTTTGTAGAGGCTTGATAACTAATTTTATTTACAACTTAATAGATATTTTTTATTTGTCAAAATGATTAAAAGTCTCAAGGCTAATTAATTTTAAAATTTAATACGATCACCAATGAGTAATTTTTTTACATAGGGGTTTAAATTAATAATCAATACCCTCTCCCTCCCCTCTCTCCCACTGTAATGCATAGTGTGTGTTGATTATTATCGTTGGAGTACATACATTGATTATATAAGTTTTAATAATTTATTTTCTTCTCCCTTGCGTCGTGCATGGTTATTAGGGCCATCATTAAACCTGGGGGAAATTATTATAAATATTTAGATTAATAGCAGATGGATTGTCCATTTTTGGTGTAGATAAAAATTCAACTTCATGAAACAAAAAGAAATTTATTTCAATTAAGCAACAATTTTGAAAACAACGGAGTGAGGGTACTACTATCAAAGGAATTTAATCCATTTAAAACTAGTAATAATTATCCATTATTAACAAAAAGGAAAAAAGGGAAAAAGTAAAAAAAAAAATTAAATTATAAAAAGAAATAATTATGTTTGGATTTATCTATGAACTTGATTTAATAATAATTTATTACTTTATTTATTCTAGTCAAGTTCAAAGATGAATTGTATTATAATATGTCCTTAATATTTTATCTAATTTATTATTATTAACCTTATTATTATTTTGTTTCAGCTCAAAGCGTTTTACGTGGATTTATTGGTTCCCCTTGAGACCAACTTGGAGAAGGATACTAAAGTCGTCCAGGTAATTTATTTTCTTATTTATAAATATTGAATAGATCTAATAAGATTTGTGAAACCCTCTGAATTCAGATTGAATTTTCGAATTATGATTTAAGATCTTTTCAGGTCGAATTAATAATTCCTTTTTGGCCCATCCCCATTAAAAATTTCAAGAAATACACATATCAGGCGAGATACTGTTCACATGACACGTTATTTTAATAAGAATTTTAAAAAATATAAAAATTTTTTTTAAAAATAACCTTTTCTGAAAATTAAACAATAGTTTTCCAACTATGATTATTATATACCTAAAAAAATATTTTTTGTGACGTCTTCTATTTATTTTAATTAATTGCAGACTAAGGCCAGTAAAATAGCACTAACGAGAAAAAAAAAGCTGAGATTTAGACCAAACATAATGGAAGTTGGTTCCAATCTAGGACCGAAACGTCGCTCTCCTCCAAATAAATCGTTTGGCCTAAATCTCCTTTCTTTCTCCAAAAAACTCATAACTTAATAGAAAAATATTTTTATATCTTTTAGATTGAATATTACATCGTCAGCGTGTTTGAAAATGTTTTGAACAATTCTTAAACGAATATGCATGATTAAAAAGAGTAAGAAAACAATGAAATAACGTCTCGCTGCGTGCATTTTTCACTCATTTTTTCCCATGAAAAATAAAAATTAATTCATAAATTATTTGAAGTTAATAAATGAAAAAGAATCGTCAAAATAATTTGTTTTTGAAAATATTAATGAAAATTTGTTTACTAAAATATTATCAGCTCAATTTTATCCTTTCATATATCTGAAGAGAGAAGATTTTCTCATTTATTATAGAATAAGTTTGTAAAAAAATATTTTCCCACCCTTGTTCCAGTCACCACTCAAAGGATCGGAGTCTTATTTATTTTATTTAATAATAAATTGTCATCCCCTATTATATTATTACGGCAAAGTGTATAAAGAAGTTATTGCTATTGTCTATTTCCCAGTTCCAGTCTCGAATTGTTATTCGATGTGTCACTCGTGGGGACATACATACCGACAGACAATGTCATCTAATCACCTTCCTATTGCTTGTCTCCTCCTCTATCAACAGTAACAC
>JAAAKE020083847.1:0-22906 GCA_010014785.2 Anisolabis maritima | reverse complement strand
GAGCGACAAAAATTTATTTAAATTATATTGGCTACCAATTAATTTAAATAAATAAGGACGGAGTCTAAATAGCCTTAGATTCCGAAAGACTTAAAAAAAAATCTGCAAGGGTTGTATTATTAAAAAATTATATCAGTTCGAAATCAACTCTAATAAATTAAATAATTAAAAAAATAATGATTAAAAATGTTTAGTGACATACAGTATGTAAAATAAAATGGTGGGTATAATTTTATTTATTAGAGTAATCTAAAGAATCTTTGGGGGAGAGGCATACTACCACCTAAATTCCCAAATGGGGCAAAAATCATGTTAAAAAATTTTTTTAATATTAAAAAAAAAAAGAAAATTTTGGATCCCTTAGGGAGAAAGGAATAGGGTTAAATTTTTTCCTTTCATTGCCTTTGGAATTTTTTAAACAAGTGATTTTTAAAAACAATGGATTAATCAATTTTTTTAAATAATCGATTATTTTTAAGGAAAAAAATGTGTATTTCGGTTGAAACCTCGACAGTGATTTTTTTTTGCAATACTTTCTCTATATATTTCATATATAGGTAAGAGAAAGTAAAAAGAGAAAAATTCTTATAAATTAACAAAAAGCTATATTTAATTAATTAATAAATAATAATTTATGACATTTTTTAGGATCAAATAAATTAATTATAGTATATAAAAATATTTAATTTATAAAATAATAAATTCAATTTAGATATGAGTTAAATTAGTCGCGTGATCTCTTCCTGTTGATTATCAGCCAATCCGTTTGTTGATGTCTTCACTTGAGCGATAGTCTCTTGAAAAAGCCTTAGTTGTGAACGAGACCAGTTCAAATTTCTCTTTATAATTATATATTTTTTTCTTATTTATATATATCGTGTGAGAATGTTATGTTCAAAAAGTGTTTTTTTTTTTCAAGTGTTTTTAAAGGATCAATTGAAGAGCTGGGGAGAGGAATGAATACATTAAAAACGAACAAGGTAGGATGGAAAACAGATTCATTTAAGCAACTTGATTAATAAAACATGGCGGCTCTATTTGATGATATATATAATATAAAAGCTATTATAAATAAAACTATTGGTTTTGTAATGTAGAAAATATGAGAATAAGTATTTTAAATAATTGCTAGTGGATTTTGATATCAATAAGGGAGAGGAGATCGAGGGTCAATTTAATGAATCAATGGATATTTGCTCTAGAAATTTCGAAACTCTGCTAAACAGCTATTAGATTGGAGCCAATGTGTCTCAATGCTCATATAACTTTATCACCGAGACACGCTTCGTGTCTAAGAAATAATTCATATATTATATCAAATATGTAAAAAGAGAATTACAGGAGGCGCTTTTATTAAATATCTAATTGCCCTTTTGAATCATGAAGAGTGGTAATCACCTCCGTTACTCTCCCATTACCCTTAATTGTCCAAATGCCCTTAGTTCACCTGATTTTTAAATTTTCATCAACAAATTCATTCCATATTTCTAATTTTATAACCATAATAAAAGGATTTAATCTTTTATTTTTAAATTTCTTTAAAGTGTTTCTCAGAAATTTGGTTTTTATAGATTTATTGACATTAAAATAAATACGTCATTCAGCTTTCACAGCTGATGAAAAACAATATACAAATCTATTTCGATATACAACCCTTTGAATCCGCCAAGTACTCCGAACAGAGGAGGGAGGACACCCTAAGTTTCAGGGAAAGGGGAGGAGGGACCCAGGTAAAACTTTTCCATGAAATCCCCTTGTTAATGGTGTAAACTTGACCATTTCAGGGAGGAAGGACCTGGTTACAGTTGCTTTGAAAATAAATAATTAAAAAAACTTTCATACAAAACGAAATTTATTTAGGTTTCTTTTTCATCAATTCTGCCATCTTTATTTTTCTAATCTAATTTTTTCATCATTTCATATTAATAATAAATATTGTAGTTTTATGTCAGCAACATATGTCTTATACATCTTTTAATAATTTGTATTATCTCTGCTTTAATTGAAATATATAATTTTTTTAACGAAGTAATAAATAGGCTATTTAACAATAGGCAATGAACGGATTAATTAAGAACTAACGGGAACATCAACTTTTGCCCACAAATCTAGCTATGCCACTGAACTGATACTTCATTTGAAGTTAAAACCAGAAAAATCAAAATATCTCCTATTAACTTAAGCAAAATAATACCCATATACAAAATTATTTTATATTATTATTATCATTATTTTAAATAATTTTTGTTCTATTTTTACTCTTTAAAGTTTATTATTAAACATTGTTTCCTCCAGCATTGTATTCATCATATATGTAACCTCAAAACTTTTTTTAATTTAAGGAACGTTAGAATCCGGAGGGAAGAGGAGGGAGGAGCATTTAAATACTTCCTCTATATGTATTTACGATAGGCCTATATTTCATATTAATATATACAGAAAACAAAGTAAAATTTCATTTAAGTTCTTTCTTAGAAGCGTTTCTGAAGCTTAAATAAAATGAATGAATATCAAATGGTTATTTTCAATAACAAATTGAAAATAAATATTCTGTTTCAAAAACTTTGTGAAAAATTTATTCTTAATATAGAAAAATTTCCACCTGGAAAGAAGAAGTCACCGCAGCTGTATATTCATAAATTTCATCCCAAAAAGTCATTCTTGTGAGATGTTCATTTGAACGAAATGGAGTTATAATATATTGAAGTCCCAATAAAGGAACCAGCAGTAAAGTTGCACGAAGTGCCTGTTTGCAATAAAACAACATTAAAATTACTGAATTTCTTGTTATAATAAATTATATCTATATAGAAGTGAAGTTTCTTGTTTTCGGCGCTCATAAAACCCTCTTAAAAGCAAAATATTCAAGATTTCATTCAATTTATGCGAAACATTCATTTCATGAAAAAAAAAATGTAATTAAAGGAAAAGAACTTAAGACAGACTTATCTAAAATAAAACTAAAGCTTGAGAGGCCACAGTCTCAGTGACCCGGTTCAGAGTTACACTGGATTTAAATTAATTAAATCAGCCTCTCTGCCAATGCAGAGACTTGCAACTAGTAACGTGTATTTTAATCCAATTTATTGAGCTGACATTTCAGTTCAATGAAAACCATCTTCAGAGTAAGTAAGTGACTTTATTGAATTATGAAAATGATTTCTAACAAAACCAATATAACAACCCAATAAATTGGATTAAAAGCAATATTAATAGGTGCAAGTCAGTTGGCAACCATTATAGCCATGAACGCATCTTTAAATTAATTAAATTTGGAAATTTTTTGGAGAATAGACCGTATTTATTCTTAGTTCTATGGCGTAGTTAAAGGTAGTTTGCGCTCTCTTGTTCCTCAGTACTGACTCAATTTCCGTTTTTAAAAATTTTTTTACTTTTTTTTAGAGCTCCTCTCTCTGTACTCAGACCATACCATCCTACTCTAGCTATGCCATTGCCTAAATGAAATTTTATTTTTTTAGTCTAATGAATAAATTATAATTCTTTATAAGAGTATAATGATAAGAATTAAGAAATGATGACCTGCTGAAATGTGAACAACTTTTGTCCAAATAAAATAGTTTACATATTTATCCAATTTTTAAAAAAATATAATAGCATATTCTTATGACATATTTCCAATATTTTTCTCTATTACAACCAAAAATTGTTTTTTTTAATTACCTGTAATATGGCTGCCGAAGGCCTTGCCGAACCCGCTGCTGGCCCCGCTCTCAATTTCGTATACAAAACACGTAAAATGTTACAGAGAAAAGCGATATTGAGTGCGATCGAAATGCATACAGGAATTACAAGAATATCATGCGCTTTAGTATTATCCATAATCCAACAACGACTGATATCATAAAAAAGGGATCGGATAAGAGCATAGATGAGCGTTGATTTCACGGGAATACCCCAGCCGACTACATATAACCACCAGAGTAGTTTGCCCTCCGATACGAAGGCAGCAACCAGAATGGTATGTAGGTAGAGACCTTCACATAACATCCAGGAGTAGTTACTGACTAGAAATAGTTGTGTGCTCACATGGAGGACCTGGCACCAGATCTAGACAAGAATAAAAATTGCAATAAAATATTAAATAACAAGAGGATAAAATACAAGATATATTTCATTCTAATATGAGAAATCATATCTTTATTATAATTTATTAAAAAATTATTAAAAAAAAAAAAAAAATCTTTGCGTTTTTTTTTTTTTTTTTTTTTCAATTTACATGTGCTAATTTTATATGTGTAAGAAGGAATATTATAAAAAAAAAAAAAATAAAAAAAAATGATTTTATTTTAGATATTGCTATTTATTTATTTAATTTTTAAAAATTTTATACCAAAAATATAAATAGGTATAATAATTAGTTTATTTTTGCTTATATATAGGGTGTTGCATAAAAAAACTCATTAAAAAAAAAAAACAGTAAATGCTATCTATGCAAAGATGGTCCTTAAACTTTGCGCGATCTTCTTGATAAATATACATATATAAAATTAAAATACAAATACGGAATTTTATGATATTGGTATAAAATGGTCTGAAGCAAAAAATAAAATGAATTTCGCCTCAGGCATGAAATTTTCTCGCTCAGGCGTTGATTAAAATGATGGTACTCACTGGATTGTCCTCCATCACTTCCACTTTATAAGCGACACACCAATAATAAACGATCCAATGTATGTTGTTTATGGCAAAAGAGACGAATAAATTCATATGAACAGTGATTCGAGGACACCACAAACACCTGAAATGACAAAAAAACAAAAATATGTATATAATTCCATGTATTTTTATAAAAATTAGACTAGTTTAATAATTGCACTTGAAAATCCACTCAGGAGCTCACATCTGGCGACCACGTTCTACCCGTTCTAAGGCTGGCATTTTTTCTATCACCTTAATCATCCCTCTCCCCTCTCACTTATGATCAAGCGTCTGACTGTGAAGCGACCCGTCTTCCCTCCGCTTTCGGTCGAATTACAGGATAATGACAAGGAAAGAATAATTTAAGAGAAAGCGATTAATTTTCTACTTTTTTGGACTCTGATGATATCAATTCGAGGAGAACTTTTGAAATTAGATATACATCTAATTACTATATATCATTCCCCTAGCTTGAAATGATCCTTATACACTGAAAAAAAAAAAAAACTAAAATAAATTGCACAGGGCGCAATCTGATTAGTCGGCAGACTGTCATCGCTTCCCCCTCCACTCTATGCCTCCACATACTCAATACTAATAAAATATAAAATTGTTGTTGTGTCCATTATTTAAAAATTTTTCCCCGTTTAGAAATGTTAATTTTTTGATATTTTATTATAAACAAATAATAGTAAAATTATAAAAAGTTTTTACAATTATAATATTTATATAAAATTTATACTTTATTATTTATTTTTCTAGATTCTTCTGACTTCTACTTTTTCCATTGAGTTTCATCAACAATGATTGACTTATTATAATGTACCTGTACTTCAAAAATGAATCCTCGAGATGCTCTCTTCTCTCTTTTACTCCTTTTTGTAAGTTTCAAGAAAGCTTAATTTTTGAAATTCTCTAAAATTTTATTATAAATAATTCTTCTTTTTCATCTGAATCATCGTTTTAACAATTTTTTAGGGATGAGGTTGGGGGCAAAGAGAGTTGAATTTTTGAGTATTATTTTTTATTCTATAGTATACAGAAAATTTTCTTGCTTTGTAATTTAAACATGTATCGGGTAATATTTTAATCAGAGATGGACAAAAAAAAAGGATCTAGATCCAATCTGTAGATCCAGGAAAAGAAAATCGTCATCGCGATCCTCAATCCGATCCGATTTCCAAAAATTGCATCTAAATCTAAATCCGCGATCCTGGATCGGGTCTTGGATTTTAAATCCCATCCTTTAATGGTAAATCCATCTAATTAATGTGCACCAAGATTTTTTCATTACACACCTTTGATTTATTGATTTGTTTTTAAATTAAATATACTTATTTTGGATTTTCAAAAATCTTTTTTGGCTCCTTTATTTGTTTACATTAATTATTTTGGATTAAAATTATATAGAAAATAGCTTATATTCTTTAACAATTAAACTGAATTATTTATTGATTTATGGAGAAAAAATCAGCAGTAAAATTTAAAAGAACGCTAGAAATTAAACTGTTGGTTTTTCTCCATACTCCCACATTCTACACATTCCAGCGTTTCCCAGTTAAATCCAAATATTTATTGATTTATTTATTTAATATTCTTACACTGTATTTTAAAATAAAATAAAAGTAAAACCCTCTCTCAATAGGTCGGTATCTTAACAAGTCTTTTTTTAAAGCACATAGCTCACCTAATCTAACTTCTATCGCCAATTATAATTATAAAGATAATTTTAACTATGCATTTTAATTGTAAAATACGCGAAAATAGCCCAGAGCTCTTTGGAAGAGCATCAGGGCGTAAAGTTAATTAGTTCACAGGCAAGTCCTAAAACATTTAAACGTTTTGGACTACATTCTGATATTCCCATTTTCATTATTAAAAAAAATGAAACTTATCGATAAAAACAATTTTAAAAAATAAATACATACGCATTTGATCACATTATACATTTTTCATTAATTGATAATTCTTCACTTTTGGGATATCACGACATACAACTACCATGTTCGCATTCCTTTGTTTTATTTTATCAATTTAATTGAAATGGAATTCTTTTTATTACCTATCCCTAACTCCTCCCCTCTAGCTATTCTTAGTTCTATTTTCGCCTAACTAATCTATTATGCGTATCTATAGTAAACACTCCCTAGACTTTGAGACTTAAGGAGTTTAAAAATTCTCTCAAGGGTCTAAATATCTGTCTGGGAATGTTTCCCTAATAATATTTAAGAAGAAGCCTTCTCGATATAGGTCCTACTCCTCATTTAAAGGTAGTAGTGGGTGTTTCTTTTAAAAGATTTCTCGTCGTCCTAAAACAGCCTTCGGCCCACCGAGCTTTTATAAGAGGCCAAAAATGCATAGTCATGAATTTAAGTTTTTAAAAATTTAATGTTTTTTTTTTCCTGAAAGAACATTTTTTTTAATACAAAAAAAAAATACTTTTATATGAAAAATATTTTCTATGATTGATTGAAATATACTCTTGGAATAGAAAGTATTAAAAAAAATTTCTGAAAATCCAAGAAAAGCTATTCAAGGTGACCCTTCGTTAAATTAGTATCATTAACCCAACTGATATTACAAATGAAAGATGTTAAATTTTTTTTTTTATATTTAACCGATAAAATATTTTTTAGGAAAAAAAAATAGGGTAAAGCTGAAAAAAAGATGAGAAGGAAATTTTTTAGAAACAATTCATGTTTGGAATTCATTTTTTCAAATACGTGCTTTGGAATTTACCAAAGTAAATGTCAAACGCAAGTAACGTACCCAGGATTTTTTTGTTTAGGGAACTCTAAATAAAATTTTTGTCTTGTATGATCATTAGAGTTGTTTTTCATTTTCATTATTTTTAAATGAGTTTGTTTCTATAAATTTCAATTAAATTTATTATTTCTGTTTTTCATATTTTTTTTATTGAAATTTTCCATTGATTTTTACAATTTTTCTTTGACTTTTGCGCGACCTTACTCTCCACGCACTGAATACCCCAGGCCTATTTTGTCTATGGCAAAGGTTAAAAGTTGCCCTCTTAACAGTTCAAAAATATATATGTGGCCCGAGAAACAAAAAGATTGAATATGGGTGTCCAAGTGAGTTGTGACTGAGATAAAAATCAAACTAACATTTTCAATTTTGTTTCATTGAATAAATTCATCTATCTAGCGATGTCTCCTATATAAGGGAGTCACGCTAAGCATTACACCTCCGAGATATTTATATTTGTAGCAGAAATCAGCAGACCCTCTAGAGACTCCAAATTTCCTCATAACCATCTTCAATTGAATAGGGAGTTGATGTGATAGAGATAAATAACAGGATTTCTTGTGCGTTAGCATGAGAATTAACTCCTTATTCAATTGAAGAGATGTAATACAAGCCGAAACGGTTCGGAGTTTCTTTCCATTTCTTTGGTTTATCCCACACTTAAAGACATTATTTATATTTGTGTTTACTCACTTGAAATAATAGAAAATTGTGAAAGAAATACAGAGAGCCACGAGAGAAATCGAATATCCCGCTGTTTGCACTAAGATGGCTCGTTCAGCTAACTGAAAAAAAAAAAGATTATTTTATTTTTATTAATTGTTTTGTATATACAGTGAGGGAACTGGGTTCTCTTAAAGATGGAAGGGAATTATTTATTTTTTATTAAATTTTTTTCTATTGTTTTTATTTAAATATTTCTAAATGGTTTTTATTTTATTATTTTTTTCTTTTTAATTTTTAAGCCAGAAGTCGGGGAGTTTGTTCTCAGATCTCTCCAAGAAACTGTAAAACCCAGGTTGACATTGTTTCGGAATAACGCAGTTTTTTCAAAATTTAATTTTTTCATTAATTTGCACTTTTTTTGAAAAATAATATCCAAACGTATATTTTTTATCTAGATAAGATAAAAAATTTATTATTATTACAATTAATAAATTCAAATAAAGTCCTCGGAGCGCATATCTCTCAAGTGTAGACGGTATTAGAGTTTACAATATATACAAAAAATTTTCATTTCAATATAAAAAGTGAAAAAACTTCAAAATTTTTTACTTACTTTGAAATAATCATTATCCAAACATGTGGTATAATTAGACCAAGGCTTCTGCGAGTCAGGATGAATGAACCAACTACCGTTGGGATAACAAATACGATGAGCATTATCTGTAAAAAAAAAATAAATAATTAAATTTCTATATATAATACGAGTTCATTAACTATGATATTTCTTATATACTCAAAGAAATTTAAACAAATGTATTTTTAGTTGAAGCAAAGACCTCATTTAATTATTAGAGTGGCAATCGATTCCGAATTTGAAGAGCAAAGCCCTTAGACCTTCAAAGGCCTTGACTAGACCAGCTCAAATATTAATTCATTGTTTGTGTCGTATGTATATTCATATATATGGCTTTGTGTGTATGTGTCAACTTGATGGGGAATAATGAAAAAATGTAAGGGATGTAGGCGCCACAAAACTTTTGGTTGAAATCGGTCAATTATAAGTACCATTATGGTGAGAAAGATCCTGGCTGTATAATGAATAATGACAAGAGGCGTGCAGGATAGCTTTAGTAATAGAAAAAAGATTCTTTTTCTAAAAAATCAATTTTCTAGAGACCGCATATACCAGCTCCGGCTTGTTCTCTAACCTCCTTCGGAGCCTGTTTTAAATAATTTATATTAATTGCATTCGTTGTGGTTTAAATGTCTTGTCGAGCGCAGGCTACACGGCCATTTTTCGATGCGGAATGTAATTAATTAAATCAACATTTTAGATTCCCGGCAAAAATAAGTAAATTTACAAATAAAATTCTTAAACAATAATAAAATTATTATTTGTAAAAATCTCCCTCTAGAGCTTGCCACGGATGCGCAGTAATGAAATCTTCCTAACAAGTGCGCATGCGTGGTCTAAGCTAGCGAAGCTCAGAAACCACTAACTGCAAAATCCATTAGCGTGTTGATCGTTTGCGTTGCCTACCTTCCATCAAACAAATTTATGTTAGTGTAATTGTAATCATATTTACATTTAATTTTGACCAATAAATAAATCCATCGTCTTTATAAAATATTCATTTATAGATAATTTAGTGATAAGAAACAAAATGTGTTAAAAATTCTAATAATTTTGAAACGTAATTATCAGAGTCATCAATCAAAAATCCAATAAGCAAAAGTCAGCGGTTGACCCCTAATTACAGGAATAGTTGAAAAATATTTTAATTCATACAATGAACAACATTAAAGAATAAATTGGAGAAAAATATCCGGTAACTAATTAAGATATTCATCATCTAATTTATTTGTTATTTGTGTTCAGTGACAGTAAAATATATGACATTAAGATTTGGACTGATTTCCATGTCCTGAATAACCCTAATATCGAAAAAGTAATTTTCTCAATAATGTCTGGGACTTGCTTTCTCTCTCTCTTTTCCTATACAAACATAAAAGCATATAAACAACAAAGAAAAAATATTTTCATTTAAAAATATTGTCTTCGTCACGTTTAAGTTGTATATTGGAAATTATTAATAACGATTTTAACATTAAAAATTAAAAAATATGCATGATTATGATCATAAAAAAAGCCATAATATTTAAATATGACGTTTATTTTAGCCTTTATTTTACAAATAATTAATCAAATTTCATTGAAACATTTTTTATAAAATAGGGCAGAAAAATAAAAGCTCATAAATGGTTTCTTTTTTGTTTTAATTTGTCCACACAATTAATTTTATCCATTTATGATGAAAGTCCTTCGAAATATCTGCAGAATGAATTGAATCATTATGGACAAAAACACTGCTGGATCCTTTCTCTATTTGCAACACTATACACGATTCCCAGCTTACCATCCAACAACTTGAGATTTCAAATCTATTTCCGTTGAAATACCTATTTATAAAATTTGGTTAAATATTCCCAAAAATGGTTCTTAGCCGTTTTTTCCCTCCGTAGCCCACTTTTTACATTATGGCCCCCTACCATACTTAAACTAATTTTATACTTGTATTTATTTTTCCTAATATTATAATGATTAAAATTACAAATATATTGATATTAGTTGCAAATGATTATTTTAATTTTTTATTAATCGAAAAAGATAAAATATCCTTGAAGCTTATTTAGTATTGTAAAAAACAAATACTGTATATGATCGATGTCGTTGGCTGTGAATTAGATTGAGAAACATGTAAGGCAGCCAAAAAATATAAACCATCTCGATGCTTAAAAAAATGAATGAATGAAATGAGACGTTTCGGGTCAAATTTATTGTCCCTTCATATCATGGATTCATTATAAAGTGCCCAGAGTTATTTATAAGGACACAATACATGTATATGAGATGTATTGTTAATATGTTACACATGTAAAAGATTATTTTCACAAGATAAGTCGATGAGAACATTGCGTCGCCATTGTTTACACATATTTTTTTTCCTTAATCTTTTCAGCATGACTGATGATGGGACAATATATTTGACTCGAAACGTTTCCATTCATTTATTAAGCATCCAGAAGCTCTATATTTTTTGGCTGCTCCTGGCTTGCTTAAAAAACAAATATTTTATATAATATATTAAATGTATTGTATGTAAATATTTATATTTATTATTATTCTATCGAAGATAGATGAAATTTTTTATTATATTTACATTTTACTGAGAGAAATATTCCGTTTTTTTTTTTTTAATTTATTCAGATCAAGCATTTCTTGGACGAACAGAATATGTTCATATTTCTTTTCTTCCTCTTTGAGTAAATCCTAGCAATCTAAATTGGGTGGGTTTAAAATATTTATAAACAGATGCTGTTCAAAGAGTTATATTAATGTCCAGCGAAGAGAAAAGAGATGAATATATAGATATTTGTTTACTTAGGACTCTGAGCTCCTTCATCTTCCTCCAACATCATAAATTATATACATAACATTTCATATGGCGTGAGTTTCTTCGTTATTACCCTATGTATATATATGCGTAGTATATGTTAAACACTTGGTTAAGGAGCAAAAAGGAGGGGGTGAGAGAGTATCGTCGAATTGTTCTTCTTTCCTCATTCTCCCTTAGGAAGAATAAAAATTTTCTTATTAAATAAGAAAATTTTCCTCTGAAATTTACGTACCTATTTTTAAAATTAAATTTTCGTCTCTCCTTAAAGCAGTGGTCTTACTATTATTGGTTCTCTTCCTGTCCTGAGCAATAAAAAATATTTAAGTTATATTCCCTACTAATTAATTTAACGACGGAGAAATTCCGAAAAAGACAAAAAAAAATGTTTATTTATTTACTAACAAATAATATTTAAAAACTTATGAATTACCAAATTTATATATACACGATAGGTTGTTCTTTTTTGCTAGCTGGAAGGTAGGCAACCCGAATGATCAAATGACATGGGTTTTTCGATTAATTGCTCTAGCTTCCGGCGAGTGGACCAGGCATGCATGGCTTCTCTAGAGAAGCTCTGGAGCAATTAATCGAAAAATCCATTAGGGAGTGTGTCGTTTGGATTGCTTAACTTCCAGCAAATAAAAATGAAGTGATTTATGTCACCCATGGTAAAATTTGTGAAAAGGAAGAGGGTGACGTAAAATTAAAATAGATCACTCTAGGAAAATAATAAAGTTTAATATGAAAAAGAAATTAATGATAATAAGGACGGTAGCATTGTAAAAAATTCTCAATTAAAATATTTCCTTTTTAATGTTTATAAGTATAAAGTATTTTTTTCACGAACAATCGTTTAATACCTCACAATTTTTTTTTTTTATTGAATCATTTAAGGATTTGGAGAAATGAAATTTTCTCAAGTACCAATCACTTCACATTATGGGCAAAACATTTCAGCCAACCTGATGTTGGGCCATCTTAGAACCACAAAGTAATTTTATATTGGATCTGATGACACAAATTCACACATTGATAATAAAATTATAAAGTGCCCAGAGTTATTTATAAGGACACAATATATGTATATGAGATGTATTGTTAATATGTTACACATGTAAAAGTGGCACCAGAAAAAGCTGATTCCATTTTTTTGAATCGTTGAATGATTCAATATAAAAAAATATGATATATTAAAAGATTGTTTGTAATAAAAATATTTGGGTGAATTCGATTCTCTGTCCAATAGGCACTTAGGCCATCACATATTAGGCTCTTTGTGCGTGATACTGAAATGAGATGATCTCCCACTTTCCTATCCCAGGAGACTTTTGATAAAATTGAATAATTTTTTGCATCAAGCCGGAACCCCAATTGTGTTGCAACTTCAGATCCGTAATCCTTAGCTTATCCGCTTAGCCAATCTCTTCTAATAAAAATACTTAATATTTAGATTAAATTGAAATAGAGAATATTGAAATTGATAAGTTTTTTTTTACAATATTATTGCATCTATTATCATTTCATCCTTATTTTTATTAATCAAATCATTGAACTTTATAATTTTCCTATGGTCTCTTTCGTCCAAAAAATCACATATTACCAATAAATTAAAGTAAGTGGCACCTTAAAGAGAAATGCTGATTTCATTTCTGCAAATTCTAAAAAGTGATAAAATAATGCAAACATTTTTAGGGGCGTGATTGTAGTGAGATATGCTTAAATTTAGGTCTTTTTCAGTATTGATTAATTCTAAAGAGATTAACGATTCCTTTGATTTTTTTTTGCAATTAAAGAAATAAAATAGATTTTAAGTTCGCCTATCAGTTAGGCAACCAAATTAAATCTCTTTCTCTGCTATTCATATATTATAGGGGCTTCCTATGAATAAAATTCTTATTTGAGAAAACCGCTTCAAAATCGCTAATTCCAGAAGTTTCAAACTAGAAAAGATAATTTATTACATAGTATAAAAAATTCCGATATTCACTTTTTAACTTTTTGTTAATTTAACTTAAATATTAAGTATTTATATCACGAACAATCGTTTAATACATCATAAATATTTTTATAGAAATATATTAATATTTTTATATAAACAAACATAGAGAGTAATCTAGTCGTGCTTGATGTGCTTGTTTTGAAAATAAAAAATAAAGAAAACTAGTGGTAGAAACTCGTGGGCATAAGTACTTGGCCAGCCTATAAATCGCCTTTTACGATTATGAGAGCCCACACGTTCCTTTTACGATAGCCCTCCGGTGGAATCTTCCCAAGCAATAAAATCTCCCTCGCCCTTACCAATGGTTACCTTCGATTATTACATAAACCTATTTTTAAGTTAAAAAAAGTGTTACATTTTTACATTTTTTTTGAGCTTCTTATCATTTTACAACGGATTTATATATATATTTTAAAACTACATAACCGGTTAGGGATCAGTTTTGGACGCCTGAGGCAAATATAAATTTATACGCCGCCTTCCTTCCTCTTCTGACACTTTTAAAAAATATCCTATCCTATTTAAAACACAAGGAAAAAAAAACCTTTTATATACAAAGGAAAATAACCTCTGCTCGCCTAGTAAACTCGCAAGAAGTTTCTCCTGTAATCGCAACGTATCAGAGCTTGATAAATATTACTGAAGAGAGGTTATCTATCTATAACAATTTTTACCTTCAAACATCCATTCTTCTTGAAAAGAGATATTTGTAAAGAAAAAGAAACAAGGGCGAACGATTTTAAAATTCTGACAATTGACAAAATTTTTTTAGATATTTTTTGACCTAGACATTGAATTTAGGCAATTTTTTTCAACGATTTTTAGCAAAATTGTGTCTATTAAACGCACATCACACAACTTTCTCTTACGTAAGGTAAAGGAAGCTGAGTAATATACTGTCACACCAGAATTTTTGCAACGGTAGCCGTTTAATATGAATTTAATAGATTTCGTTAAAGTAGTTTAAGAAATAAAGCGGTTTCTCCCGCCCTTTACCCGAACAAAGGCAAAAGAGTACAGTATGAGCCCCAAACAATTTTGGGAAGATGTAAAGGTTAATTAATACATTTATAAGATAATCTAATAAATAATTGATAAATGAATTTTAATCAAAATCGTTTTTTGCGATCGCAATACTTTCTCACTATATATTTCAGAAAGTAAAAACATTTGGCATTTTTGATATTCTCCTCCCCCATCCTCTTAAAATGTCTTAGCTACGCCTGTAGCCATGTCGACACAGACAGAGTGGTCTCATGATATCTCTCTCCTTGTCTTACAGGACAGACATATTCAAAAGTTTAAAGAATTTTCAAACCTCTAGCTCTCATTGATAAATAACTTTTGTTCATATACAAAATTCTTATTCAGGTTGTGCGTGATGATTTTGCACATTCGCATATTAACCCTAGAATGATAGAGATGAGCTCTCTTTGTCAGGGTGCGCTTTCTACTGTTAGCGAGATTCAAGTTTAGTCAGGAGTTCACCTAAATAACGTTTTCGCCAAACTAGACAAACAAACAAAAATAGACACAACCATTCTTTTTCGTCCCTCTCCCGCAGTTCTCCTTCAATTCTCTCCCATTCTTATATCTCCCCTTTATGACATTTCCCTCTCATTCTGACTTACTTTCACCTCCCCTTCCTTAATCTTTTTCTCTCACTATTCTTTTCTTTTTCTTCTTTTCTTACAAATATACAAAACGCGATTCTCTTTTTCACTAATTAGACTATTTTCTATTATGTAGCGTTTTTCCAATTTATCTATCTTCTACTTTTAATAACAACTTTTTATAGATACCATCAGACTATCTCTATTTTTTTTTTTATTTGGAAAATAAACCTACACAGACAGGCAGAGATTAAAATAACTTAAACAAATATTTTGTATTTATTTCATAAAAATTACATTTATCATAAATCATATTTATTTCATAATTTATTTGAAAATATTTTTTTTTTACAGGATAAACGTTTTTAGAATTGTCTTTGTTTTAATTATGAGAAATAAAAAATTAGCAAATTCCAGATTTACAAGAGTTTATTTTAATTTTTTTGAAGCGAAAAATTGATTGAGTTTTAATGCGCTCGGAATTAATTGGTTTGTTTGCCAAAAAGTTTAGAATGAGATAAAAGTAAATAGTAATCTTAGGGAGATATATCACCATTTTCATTGATTAATGATAACAACTGTGAAAGCTTTAATTCTAAAATTATGTATAAGTTGTTTCGCTGCATGTAATAGTTTTTAAGTGAAATGTAGAGGCGGAGACTCAGGCACAATAACGCTGGCAACTTATTTATATTAGGGGTTCAAACTTCTAGACAGGGAGGGGACAATCAAATTTTTTAATATAGAGATTTGTAGTATCATTAAAACTATTCAGTCGCTCATTTTCTAGAATTGTTTTTCTCTTGATTATCCAAAATTTATTGAGAAACATTATTTTTTTTTGAAAATGTTTTTAATAATTTTTTTTTTTTACAAATAAATTATTCTTTATCAAAAAATCTTTAAATTTGCTATTATCTGCTTGAAAGACAAAATTTTAATAAAAAAAAAAAAAAAAAAAAGGTAAGGGGAAATTATAATTTTTGTTCTTTATTATGAAAACCATTAAAAATAAATTTTTATATATTATTGATTTTTGACTGAGTTGAAGGGCTGCCAGAGGGGGAGGTGCTCTAAATGGGGAGGGGGTCGATAGCCACCCTCGCCCCCTATATTGCCATCAGGCAATCGAGAGTAAATAAAAGATAATTTTCGTTTCGAACGAAAAGATTAATCTTAGCTTGATTTATTATACCGAATTCTTAATTATGCGAAGTAGTAAAGTGGCCGTTGTGTTTAACACTGAAAGAAGGACCAGGCAGCCAGATGAAAGGCTTCTACGATATTAAAAGTTTGAGATGTTATGGCTTTAATTTAATAATACCATCATTAGTTCATTTAGAGAATATGATGGACTGATGATAGCATTATTAAATTAAAGCCGAAATGTCTTAACTTGAAAATTTTAATATCCTAGAGGCTTCCCAGGCTGCTTGCACTTTTCGCCAATGCATTCTGAATTATCCAAGAAAAGATAATTTTATTAAAAATTTTTTATATACTTTTACATATTCATTCATTTTGAATCGTTTCGTTATGCCTTTCTGAGGGATGCGGGCTCTTTGCTTAAACTATCAAAACAATAATGATTTTACCTTTATAAGGAGGATACAAAAGAAAACCTTAAAAGTGCAATAAAATCTCGAAAAGTTATACGGTATATTAATATGGCAGTAGAAGTTATTCTTTTGTTTAAAAGATTGACCAACAAGTGGCAAGAAAGCAGTGTCAGTGCAAAGATGGCCGCCCCATTGTCGACATGCTCTGATCTGTGTTATTTTTGAGTAGTGGAGGGATCAAACCAGTTGAAATTCACTGCAGGATGAAAGCGTAATGCTGTGATTCCTGTAAAGTGTACTAGTGATGTAGACAGTTTAAAAGTGATGAAGAATTGAAAACCGCAGTCCAAGAGTGGCTACAGAAAAGAATTCTTTATGCACATCGAAAAATGATATACGTATAATTTTTCTATATTTCCTCATTTGCCTCATAATAAAAAATTAAGGTTTTCATTGAATCGTCTTTGTATTTAATATATTTAATTTCATATTCCTTTCTCTGATGTTAATGTTATTTCCTATTTTAGATTAATATTGGCACACTCTTACATATTGAACATTAATGCCAAGTAGAGATTATGATGGCAATATTAACGCTAAATTCTCTTAAGAGATTATTTTATAAAATTCTTTATATGCACATTTTCTCTAAAATCAATAGTTTATTAAATGTTTCGGAAGTTTGTGGCTTTATGCCCGCTGTTAAATTCAAGTAATTAACTTTCCTGCCAACATTCAGTTTGATACAATCTGAAGAATTTAACTTTTGTATACTATGAAGTACTTACTATATGGTGCAAAACCCTCCTGGTTGGGACAGGGCAATTCGGCGGTGACACCACCTGGAGTATTTGGCCAGCACAGCCAGGAATCCCAAACTCCTGGGCAGAAGGGATCTGAAATAAAGAAAAAAAAAATTTTAATCTAAGCTGATTTTTTGTAACTATCAACTATAAAAAGCTACCAGCTGTCGTCCGATTTACACGGTACTTTATTTATATATTTTCACTGTTTTCAAAAATTTCAAAAAACTGTTAAAAATGCTGAGCATATATAGTTGGAAAAACTTAAAGAAAAACATTTTGGGCTGAGTTTGAGGCAAAAGAGGAGAGGGGCAATAAATGATTTCCTTTCCCTCATGTTGACTTTAAGTTATTTAGCTATATTAAACAATAGGTCATACATAACCAACCATGAGTTAAAGCAGAAAAACCTTACTTGGTTCTTATTCTGGAATACTATTATCAGCAAACATTTTAGAAGTATGATATATAAACGTTAGGAGGCTCGACCTCTGATTTCCCTGCTAAGAGATGAAAATAAACTCAGGAACATCGTTGAGTTTTTAAAAGTGATAGGCCTCTCAAATCTCATATTGCAATTTTTCCCGACTGTGATATTATGTGATATTTATTCATACATCAATATTTATGTATTAATGTTTATTTATTTATTTATCTATTTTTATATGATCAAAAAACAAATAAAAATTTTCATAATTTAATCATTTATTATTCATAATTTATTGTATTTATTTATTTGTATTTATATTACATTTATTTATTAGTATATACTGGTATATGTTTATATTTATTACTATTTATTTATTTTTTAATAGTGATTTTCAACGTGAATGTATCTATGAGGAGCTCAGAACCAGAGGTGACAAAAAGTGCTTTTTGAGAAAATAAACATTAAAGTTCATGACCATCACACAAAGCTTGAAATTAGGAAGTGCTCAAGGAGCAGAGTGTCATTGGTCAAATGTTGAGCATCACTTATGCCTCTCTGACTTTTATAAATGAGAGTTGACCCATCGCTTCAAAAGACGTTTGCATTTTATTAAAACATGTAATAAGTTTTGCCATGGCTCTCAAAAGAGAGAAAAAGGATAGCTCTATAATTTACAATGATAAATGCAAAATTGGCAATTTTGTTGCTTAAGCCTTTCTGAGCTCCTCATATGAAACTGTCACAATCATGAGTTTGTGCATCAAAAACTCTATTGATTCTGTGAGTTGGCTTAAGTGGCTCTAGTAGCTAATGCGCCCATATAATCCCTCATATTAATAATAATAATAAAAATCTATATATCTGATATTTTATTTGCTTTTATTTTATATTATTTTACTTAAAAAACAAATAAGTTTAATTAAATAATAACTGATCAAACTATGAAATTTTGCTTTGTTTTCGATTTACACGGTTTTTCATATAAAAAGACAAGATTTCGATTTATACGATCTTCTTAGAAACAAATCGCCCGTGTAAATTTGACAATAATTCTAATAATATATTAATAAAAATCAAGAACTACAAGAAGGATGGTCTGTCTGGTTAGAGGGATTGAGTATGGGCTTTTTCATTCACATTTTGACCTGTCGCATTATCTTTCATAATCTAGAACATTTTTTCTTTTATAGCTCAATCAATTTTTTACGGGTGGTCCACTAATAGCAAATGTGATTAGATTTTTGATTTTTATGTATTGGGAACGTCCCATTTACTTACGGACAGAGGCGTAGCCAAGGGAGCCTTTCCCTCTCTCCCCTTGCCACAAAATAGACTTTCGTTCTATTAGGAAAAATAAAAAAAAAAGGTAAACCAAAATAAAAATTTTGGCAACTGGCAAAATTTTCAATTCATTAGAAAAAAAACGAACAGGGTAGGTATTTTTGACCTCATCCCATCCATAAAAAATATCTTAGCTTCGATCGTTTTTTATTCATAAAAATTTTCAAATTCAAATTTTGCATGATTATACTTCTTTTTTTTTTCAATAAAATCTATTTTTATTTGAAATTTAAATCATTTCAAAATTGATATTAAAGGCAAAAGTTATGGAGAAAATAAAATAGATTAACTCTAAGTGAATCATATGGGGTGTCCCCCTCCCCCCTTCCGCTTTGAGCAGGGGGATTAAAGAGCCAAACTGTATAAAAATTCCCACACTTGAGGAATTTTATTAATACTTGACTGAGGTTTATCGTTTATCTCATCTTCAGCCAATTTATCTCCCTAATTTTATTGATTCTTATTTTATATTTAATCAAAGATTTTATCTGTCAGATTATAAAATTTAATTTATGATAAATTTATTAAATTTCCTCTTTCTCATTTTAATATTGACTATCTCACTCTAAGCTTAGAATTCATTCATTGGCATTCGATGCCGTTTTTATATCTCTTTTACGTGTGTTATATAGAAACAAATAATTGCCCCAAACCCTAGCTTTAGAAATACAATAAAATCCAATTAAGGAAAATATCAGACAAGGAGATATTCTGGATTTGCAGAATTCAATCAGCATCATTATATTGATTATACAATATATATATATAAAATTCAATTGATTCATTTTTTGCTATTATTGTTCCGCGGATTTAGTTTTATTTATTTTTAAAGCGATTTTTTCTTTTGTAATAATAGGATTTAATAGTATTATTAATAACTTTAAACATTGTTCTAAATACTTTTTCTTTTGTTAGAAAACTATTTATGAATAGGGGGCTCTATGGACACTAGTTGAAGTTTCTACAATTAGTAATTAACGTTAAATCAAATTTAACATGTGAAAATGCGCTCTGACCATGCAATCCGTGGCGGCTAGGTATCTAGCTTAATTTCCTTTCTTTTCCATCACGATTCCAAAAAGCAATCTATCATTATAAGTCTTCAATTTCTTAAAGAATTAGAAAAGTCCAGCTGTGAACTTTTACGGGAAATTCTTTCCTCGTTTTCTCATAAAATTTTTCACCGAACTTTGCCCATAACCTTTTTTCGTCGGATAAATTTTTTTTACCTCAAAAATGTAAAAAAAAACCAAACAAAAAACTAGTAATACATTGTCTAAGGAAATGAATTACGAATCAAATAAATATATTATTATTATTATTATTATTTTATCATAAATAGAGATAAACAAAATTAATATTGTAAAATTTTATGTGAATACTATATTATTCCATTGGTATTTTATAAATAAGATTAATAATATGGATGGAATAAAATTTAAATTCTGTCGGTTGTCTAACTCCCGGGGGTCTCCAATTTATAGATAGGGGCTAGCTGGCGGGCCTGGACTAGTGAATAGGAAAACCACCAAGATCTCTGTTGACAAGCAAGCCAATTAGTGCTGAACCTCGGATGGATGGCCGCGAACGCTAGCCGGAAGCAATCAATATTTAATATTTAAAACTATATATATATAGAATATTTGTAAATTCTAAATGGGCTCTACAGCCTAAAAAGAATATAAATCAAATAAAAAAAAAAGATACTGGTTTATACTCTTTTTAATATATACCCAATACTCATTACAAGGCTGCCAGATTTTCACTACTACTGCTTACTCCCGTTACGAACACTGTCCGTTATTGACGGCACAACATTGGCAACGTTACAGCCGTCCCTCCTGCCCCTCCATCAAGAACCCTGTACTGAAGTAATATTAAATAGAGTATAGTGGGCACAATTAGTTGAGGGAAAGCTAACAAGTATTTTTTATTTAAAATTTAGTTCAAAGTACAGGCTCTCCTTTTGTCTATTTCATCAGGCGTCAGGCCATAAGGCATGTTCTTTTTCTCTTGGATCTTTAATCTTATTTGCAAAAGGCTTTTTAATTTTGACTTTTTCTTTCGAACTAATTTTAAGATCTCCTCTCCCATCCTTGTGTCTTAATTTCATGAATATTCACATTTCTGGATATGCAAACTAAAAATCTTAAAAAATATTCACTAAGTATATTTATTTTACCTAATATACTAAATATTGATCAGAACTTCTCTAAAGTTTAACGAATCCAATCAATTTTCCTTGGGAATTGGCTCTGAATTTACTTTTCGCTAGACGAATTGGAAAAAGATTTCTTCCTGTTCTTTTTCGTTTACTGAAATTTCCTATATCTTTACTCTTCTTGGTTGAGTTTTAATTTTACAAATTCAATTTCATCATCATATATTAGTTAATTAACAAGTTATTTATTTAAAATAGAAAATAAATAAAAGTAAGATTAAAGAAAATTATTAAAAACTAATCAATCACTTAAATCGATGTGTAAACTGGAACGAACTGGAAAAAAAATCTGCCTTCATTGGATAAAAAATATAAACCTCCATCCCGTGACCGAGAATTAGAAATAATGACATTGTTAACCTTAAAAGCCAAGGGACGTGGGTTCGGATCCCAGGCAGTTCGATTAAAATTTATTTCAAAAAAATTTAAAAAATAATATATAAAATTTTTATAAAACGAATAAAAAATTACCCCTCCTTCCCCTCCCCCATCTTTCTGTTTAATGAAGTCAGACTCCATTCTTGTATATATTTTATTTGATACCAATGAGATAAATAAATATGCCTGAATAATATGAATATAAAGTCATATGGCCCCTCCCTTGGAGCAGAGGTAGAAGCCTCTCTTCAGTTTCCAAGGGTCATTAGTTCTTTTCCCGTCCTGAACGATAAAATTTAAATTATATTGGGTACCAAATATTAACAAAATTTAAATGACCTTAGTGCCGAAAAACACTAAAAAAATCATATAAAAAAACAATTACTATATAATGCCATTCTAAATAAGGAAAATTGCATAATTATTTTTTTTTCAATAATTTTTTTTTCAAATAACAATAAAAAAAAAACAAACAATTTTTAAAGAAGGGAAAATAAAAAAAAAGCAAATTTCAAGTTTCATTCCCATTTCTTTATATATAATCGCCCATGTCTCTTGGAGCAGCGGTAAAGCTTCATGATCTAAGGATCATAGGTTCACTTCCCGTCCTACGCGATTATTTAATTATATTGACTACCAATTACAAACGAACTCTAAGATGCCGACGTAAAAAAAAATTCCATATTTAAAATAACATTATGTAGCGTTTAATTTTTTGAAATAATTCTATTATTTATTTATGATAATAAAATCCAGGCATATATATATATATACATGGGGGGGGGGGGGGTTGAAATTTTTTTCTTAAATTAAACTTGTTATCCATCTTTTTTAACTTATTTTTTATTTTATTCGTTTTAGAAAGATTTTATACTATTATTCTTAAATTTCTATTAATTATACACCCAAAGGGTTTTTTTTTCTAAAACTTTCCTCTGCATATAGTATATATAAATGATTTATTATTATTGTTAAATAAAGTCGGGTGCAGCAGTTTTTTGTAGACATGCGAC
>JAAAKE020083825.1:0-22910 GCA_010014785.2 Anisolabis maritima | reverse complement strand
AATAGAAACTGTTTTGAAACTATGAAATCGAATAATTGTTATCAACTCTATTTTATTTTGCACCATTGTTTATGATCTAAAAAATTATCAAATGATTTCTTTATTACATTGCAATTGCGAATGAATTTTTTATTGGAATAACGAAAATGATAAGAAATTTTTAATTAATCCAAATTATTATTAAGAATGGCCTATTTTATTAAAATATTTATTATTATTACTATTTTCAAGGTAAAAATGATAAAATATGAAGTTTATTAATCACAACTACTAAATTTTACTACATTTCAGAGTTATTGGTTTTTAAGAGTGGCTATGAGAATTATCTTTTATTTAAATAGAGAGATGCTATTCGATGAAAGAGAGAGAGATAATATCATTTTTTGATATAGGAATTCAAATTTATAAAATATACCAATGATACATCCGGTATACATTTGAAATGAATTTTTATTCCTTTTCGATTTGGATCTAAACGGATTAAAAAATGTTTATCTAAAAAACTTGTTTTATTATATCTCGTAGGCTTATTATTATTTACACTTATAAAATTTGTCCCACATAAAGAAGAAAAAGGGCCTATAAACAATAACATTTACTGATAATGATATTTCTTAATAATCGATTTTGTCAAAAGAAAAAAAAAAAAAAAATAGGACTGTAACGACAATAAAATAGATTTTTTTTTTTTTGGTATAGAAAGTTTTGTATGAGTGTAATTACAAATAAATTAATATTGAAAGAAATTGCAAAAAAATTAAATTCCTCACGATAATTAATCTCTTGTTATAAATTAAGAAAATAATATTTTAAATATTCCAAGTATGATCATTTGTATTTTTTATCAATTAAGTTGGAACTGGGAGAGTTTAATTTAGAATGTCTGACAAAGAGCCATTAACAAATGCAACCCTAGTTTTAATAAATGAAATATTTCTGGTGGACATTGTCATTGGCACCAAAGAGAGAGAGAGAGAGAGAGGCTGTTTTGCATTTATTGCTTCAATTGGATGCAACTCCTGCAACGAGACAGGACGCAACCCAGACGTCGCCTTTTCTCTCTCTCTCTCTCTCTCCTCTACTCTCCCTATTTTGCTATTTTATCTGTTATTTTATAACCAAAATGTCGGAGACTCGTAAACTACATGTACACTATATTTCGATTAAGTGAAATTCTGCATTTAAACCACCATTCAAATTTTAATTTGCTTCAAAAATATAAAACTTACTTAAACATAGTATTCGCCTATTCCTTCAAACTAAGAAAAAAAAAACTAATTAAAATAAAACAAGTAGCATTTTGATAATTATTAGGAGCATCAAGGAGCACTTTGGTTCCGTCTAAAAAAAATCGAAAAAAAATTCAAAATTTATTAAAATTTTCCAATCGAAGAAAAAGTTTCCGAAATGTGGAATATTAGACTATTTAGAAAAAATTGAGAGTTGCCAACAATTAAACTCTTACCCATATATTCGCGCTATTATATTTTTATCCAGAATAGAAACAAAAATTAAACATCCTATAAAATCCCAATAAAAAATATAAAATATATAAATTGAGAAAATAAAATTTAAATTTAATTCTCATTTTGTTTTAGCATGAAGAAAGAACATTTTACGATAATAATACTGAAGCAAATATGGATCACTCAAGCGGATCTTTCGATAGCTCTTTTGAAACCACAGCCATGTTCAAACAGAGTTTATTTTCAAGTAAGAATCCTTAGTTTACATTAATAAATTGTTCTAATTTCAATATTCCCCATATGTTGAAGTTGAAAAGTTAATAATAATTTAATTTCATTAAATATGGATGATGATTATGTGAAGTCTTAGAAAAATTAATTTAAAATTTTATCAGATTATAGATAAAAAATCACATCTATTTCATATTTTATTTAATTTAATAATTTTTTCGACAATTTTTCTTTGTTTTTATTTCAATTGGATATATTTTTTTGAATTTTTTTGGATTGGCGGGGGGGGGGGGGGCCCGCTATTACTATTAGATTCAAATATATCTAATGGATATTGGTATTAATAATTTTTATTTATTATTTCTAGAAGAGATTGGTGATGAAGAAAGTGCAAGGGAGTGGGAGATTGATCCGGAACGTCTCCTACCCAATAACGAGCAAAGTGAACCCATCTCTGAGCCTCTGTGGTCCTCAACAAGCAATCAACAAATATCCACCACTTCGCCAATATTAACAGACATAAGTGACAGTAGATTCATGTATTCAAATACACATTTCATTCGTTTTGGGGAAGAACAACAATACCTGTCATCAACAAATATATACCAACAAACACAAGGTAAATAGAAAACTCGAATATTTATTAATATCTATTACTATTTCATAATCAGAAGCAGAGAATCATATAAAAATATAAATAGAGTATTCTAACCAATTCATTTCTTTCAAAGAATTAAAAATAGGCCAAATGATGTTGCATCTATAAAAAATTAAAGAGCATTAATTCGCGCCTGTAAATAAATAGTTAAATATTTATTCGGAAATCGATCTCTGCAATAAATACAAATTTCCATAATAATAACAATTTACCAAGGGCTTTAAAGAAAATTTATTTACTTTTTATTCTAAAAATCTATCAACAAGGTTATTTAACATACATTCCTCATTTATTAATAAAATTTTTCATATCTTCATATTTAAATCAAAGAAAAATTTATTATTTTTTTTTTTTTAGATATTGAATTCGATTTAAATACATTTTCGAATGAATTATCAGAGAATCATACTCAATCTTCTTCATCGAGATCAGATTCTGGAATTGATTCCGATTCCCCAAGTAGGTTTTATTATAAAAATATAAAATTTAAAAAAAATAATTTGATAATTCTAATACATATATATTTTTTTTTTAAGATGATGAACCCCAACCCAAGATTAAACAACGACCCCCAGGAAAGAGGCCACCTGGACGACCGCCAGGCACAAAATCAAAAAAGAAAATCCGTAAGTTTCATCACATTCAAAATCTATTAATAACACAATGGATGTAATATGTACAATAGAGCACTAGGACGCCAAGAACTTAGCTGGATAATGGGGCCGATTTCATTTTATTTGGGCACGGGTCTACAAACTCCCACATACGCCCCTTTCGACTATCATGTGAAAATCACCTCTAAAAAAATAAAGGAAAGAAAGAAGGACAAGGGAGGAGTTTAGCAGGGTCTCAGACAAAAACAAAATTTCAATAAACAAACAAAATTTATATTTTTTACTAATATTGATAATGAATCTCCTTGTTCTTTCTTTTCTAATCCCAGGATTAGGGGTCGGCATTTAAAATTAGATACTTTCGAATGGAAGAACAAGCGGACCCGTTACACAGCCTGACGCATGATAAGGATAGGAAGTAGCCCAATATATAAGGAGTAAAAAATATGCCAGTCATAGCTGGGAAAACATCTACGTACTTACCAGATGTTTTCCCTTGAATGTATATAGATAGTAAATAGATATAATAATATAAGGAATTCATATTATTTATATATATATATGGCGGCTGACCAACTTTGGGCAAAAATACAATGATCAAATTGGATTGATGATGTACTCGTTCGAAACGACTCAAATTTGAGTTTTTATTAAGCATCCAAAGGCTGAATGAACCTGCCCTTTTTCATCCATTAAAATAGAAAAATGTTATCTTTTATTTTAGCAATCAAAATCGGCCGGCTCTGGGAGTTTCTTCGGGATCTTTTGCACAATCCTACTTACTGCCCAAGACTGATTGAATGGGACGACCCTTCCGTCGGCACATTCCGATTTAAGGACAGTAGCCAAGTTGCCCAAATATGGGGACGAATCAAAAATAATGAAAGCATGAATTATGAAAAGCTAAGCAGGGCAATGAGGTAAGCAATAAGCTATATTATTGCAACTTTTCTTAATCTTAAAGCTTGAGTTCTTGTGAGCCATATCCACCCCTAAAAATTTCACTAAGATAAATACCATTTAAAAGGGTTTAAACAAATTTCAGAGAAGTGGAGAGAATTTCTAATCATATAAGGTTATTTGGGAAAATACAATTTGTCATTCCTGTTTGATACCAGTGAAACTTTCAAGTAACTACGAAAAAAAAATAAAAATAAAAATAAAAATTATTTTTTGGACCCTAGTAATAAAGTTTTCTCAAAATCCTACAAAATCTCCCTTAACTTTGTAAAGTCAGTGAAATTTAGAAAATTCAACAAGATTTTTGGTTAATTAGAATTCGATATAAAGATGATTATGATATTTTTATGTCCCTTTTTATGATACATATACTGTACTTTGTTTTTAGATATTATTATCGGAATGATGTTCTGCGTGCCTGCGTTGGCAAACGCCTGGTCTACCAATTTGGCAGTAAAGCTGTGAATTGGCAATGTGGCAATCCGAATTTTGCGAAAATAAAAAATACATATACCTGTTCTACTTGTGATATGGTCAAGACTAAAAGATTTCCTCTTAAATATTAATATATGGAAATCAAATGAAGTCACAAAAATCGATCTCTTTTGTAAATAAATTCTCCAAAGAATATAAAAATATGTGATCGAAATTAATATATTTATTAAATCACAAATAGATAAACTATTATATTTAGCCCTAATAATCATTAAGGTCTAAACACATAAAAATAGTCATTGTTTAAGAAATTCTCATGAAAATTTTTTATTAATTTTTTGTAAATATGAAAATTTTATAAAATGAAATAAAAATGATTAAGACTATTTTCTTAAATTATGTATTATGTTAGTTTTTTATATGTACTTATATTATTCTGGCACAAAAAAATATATTTATTAAAAAATTGCCATATATTTTATAAAAATTAAAATTTTTTTTTATTTAAGAAATCTACAAGCATTTAGAATCTTTTAGATATTATAAGGGAAAAAATCTTCCAAGTGATTTTTAAAAAGAAATCTGAAGACTAACCGGGGTGAAGAAAACAATACATAAGATGACTGCAATTAATGAAGAAAGACTGAATCACTCCGAAAAATAAATGATTCAACTAACGAGATATATTTTGTATTAAAAAAATCAAAATAACCATAAAAAAGTATTATTAAGTGTTTCTCAACCTTTTTAATGTATGTCCCAGTTTTTTAATATTAGATATATAGGACCCTTTAAAAAATTTAATTTATATATCTAAATTTTTTGCTAAATGGATATTTTTTAGTATCTGTTATTTTAATCTCCTTTTTAAAGAAAAAGAGAGTCTAGATTAGAATTCTAAATCTTCCAACCTTTGAAGAAAATATAGTATATTTTCTTTCTTTCAATTTCGGCCCAACAAAGTGAGAAACACTGTCTTAATAAAAAAAAAAAGAAAAAAAAAACATTTTGAATTAAAGACAAAGATTTATATAATTGATGCAAATAGAGCTGGCGAAATGGCTGGGCAACTGTAGAGTAACAAAAAAGAAGCCTTATTGAAATTAAAAAAAAAAAATGAAGTCAAATGAAGTTGAAAAGAAAGAGGAAAAAAATTTAAAATAAAAAAAAATTTCTACTCTTATGTGGTGCTCAACATAAATTACACTTTTATTCCAATCAAGAACATGTAGGCTCTAGTTGCAAAAATATTAATATTTTATATAAATAAATTAAAAACAATGTCCAATAGATAAGATTTCTAGCCAAATACTCTTAAATTATTAAGATATGCTTGAAGATTTCGTAAAAACAAAAATAAAAAAATGGACCAAACATTCATTCGCTTAATATTTTATAAACATATAAAAATTTATAATCATACCCAATATTATATTAAAAAAATGACAAGTGCAAGAATATATTGTTTTTATGATAGAGAGATTAGAGAAAAAAAAGAAAATATCATAGACATTGAAATATTTTTATATTTATAGGTTATAATGTCATTCATTTGATCACCAAAAATAAAAATTAAATATTCAAAAGCTCTTTATGATATTTCATGGACATTTTTTCAATTTCTCTATCTTTTTTATCTTGTAAATATGTAATTTTCTCCAAGTATTTTTTTGTATATATTTGTATTAAGATTTCTTTCTATATTTGTTTATAAGTTACCAAAAAAATTTTAAATAAAGAAAAAAAAATTAACATTTTTTTATATTAAATAAAAAAAATGATAGTAGTAATAACATAAACTTTAATATATTCAGAAAAACCAAGTATTATATATTATATTATTCATATTTTAACATTTATGTTATAATTATCAAAATAAACAAATATTTGTTAATTTTTTTTTTTATTTAAATTTATTGCATCCTCTCCCATTTCCCCCCTTCAAACCAAAACAAATTCCAATTGCCAAGAGGCTCTTGTATTCACCTAATCTCTAGTTTTAGGGAAATGCTATTCTTGTATAATTGAGCTAGTTTGGTGGGGTTATTTTCCTTTGAATAAACCAGTAATAAAACATTTTGATTGTATAACTGGTTTTTTTTTTATCTAATCCCATTTACAATCCATTCTTATAAATGAAGTTAGTTACCAGCCACCAGTCAAGAGGTTAGAAATATAACAGTGGATCCGAATCCCAAGCAGGAATATTTCCTTTTTCAGTTTTTGGAAACATTTTTATTTAAAAATGTTGAGGCAAATAAAAAAATATGATGGGAAAATTTTGATTTTGTTTAACATTTTTTTGTGAGTGTATTTTTGCTGGCGGATCAAGGTCCATAGTAGAATAAAATCTCCAAACTACCCGGGGAATCTACTAGATTCTCTAGACTAGCACTAGACTACCTGACATGACCACACAAGCAAAACTCTCACAAGTATTTATCTAAATCTCATTATTTTGGTTGTGTCTGGGAATTTAACGCATATACAAAATGGATATTATTAATAATTTCTAAGCAAATAAATATGAAATTAATAGGCATTCAATTTCGAATATATTATCTAAGAGCAATTAAATAAAAGAGCAAGTTTTTTTTTATAAAATTTCTTCATTTTTGGTTAAGAAATAAATAATTTAATAATAAACTCACCTTTTAGAAAAAAAGGACCAATTAATTTAAAGAAAACAAAAACAACACAAGTGAAAAGAAATGTTAAGATAATTCATTGGAAGATTTCAGACAACTAAATTCAAATATACAAAAATGAGTGCGTTCATTTATTTTTCTTTTGATTTTTAAATTATAAAATGTTAAAAAATTAAAATCTAATTTTAACAATATAATAAATTTCAAACAGTTAAAAAAAAAATTACGTAGTTATATTAATTAAAGAAAATTATCTAATTGTGACCTTTTTATGACAATATGGTCTAATTATTCAAAATTGTTTTCATTTTATCTGAATTAAACTTTTTTTTATTTGCAATAAAAGTCATACGTTATTGAAGGGACGTGGAACTCTAAGAGGAAATTTTTGGTTCGTCTTTTATATGACTTCTTAGGCCATATAGAAAAGAATAATATTTTAAATATTAATAATTAAATAGTCCCATTAATTGTAATTGGTTTGGAGAGAAGTTTTTAAGATCAAAAGTTGCCCTCTCTCTTTAATGGATACAAAAAAGAAAACTGATAATGAATAAGTAAAAGAAAAAAGTAACATTAATAAATTAATTATTAATTATTTCAGTTTACTTATATTTAAATATACTTAACTTAAACAAAATTAAAGAGAAATTTAATTTATTTATTAATGATAACAAGTGTGAAATCTTCAAAATCCTACGGATCTGATTCTAAAGGTATTATTGAATTTAAAAGTTTAAGGAATTTTGAAGAATAACAAGCTTTTTCTATAGTCCTTGTTCTTCTTATATTGTTATTATTTCAGTTAGCATTATACTTTAACTTTTTCAGTGGAGCAAACATGAGACGTTAAGAATGTCAAACAAAAATTTTACAGAGGACGCATAAAAAACAAAAAAAAAAGCAAAAATCTAAGGAATTTTTTTCTATTCTTTTCCGAAATAAATAATTATTTAAAGAAAGGGCAATTTTCTAATGTCATTTAATGAAACGTTTTCAATTTTATACATATTTCTCTTTTATATGGCAAAGAAATGAAATAAAAATGACATCAGTAAACTGCAACTTACTTTAGCCGATTATCAAAAGTTGATCAAATTGAGGTATTTATTTTTAAACCTTAAATATGAAAATTTCATAAAAATCCATTAATTTTAATTTTCTGTACATTCTCAGTCTGAGACGAAAAACATGACTAAAACAGATAAGTGGTGATATAAATAGCCTAAATAGTCCTCGGCTGCAATAATAAATTCGAAAGAGTAAAATTAGAATGATTATTGTTCCACCCCCCTCCATTTTCTAAATAGGACGTTGGGTAAATAGGGCGCATATAAAAAGAGATGAAATAGCTTCTCCATTAAACTATAATGAAATATATATAAAAAAAAAGCATTTTTTCGTAAATATCTGAAAATAAACCAAATAAATATTTATTTAAAAAAAAAAAAAAACAAAAATTAATTTTAATTGCAATATATCTAATTTCTTTCATAAAGTATAATAATATACATAATTTTATTATGATAATAACAATAATAGTAAGAATATATTAGTAAAAAAATGGTATTAGTAAATGAAGAATTATTTATAAGGATACTTTGGCAATTTATTCTGTTATCTTGACATCAAAATGAAAACCAGAAAAAACTCAGGTAATTAAATGAGAGCGATCAAGTCCGTGGAATAAAAAGAAAAGGGGTCATGTAAGGACCGGAAAGTCTCTGTTAGATGACTCTCCTGGAAAGAAGTTGTTGCGCTGTGATTGCATCTGGAAACAAGCTATGATAGTTGACAAGAGGCACATAAGCGGCAGTGATAACACGCCCAGCAAACCATCGGCCATGTAACGAATTAACGGCGGCAACAGCCGTTGCAATTGACGGACATTTCACATAAACATGTCCATCAGGAGATGCTCTGTCCACATACACATGCCAAACACCTCCGTGTTTGTTACACTCGTCAATCACATCATCGCGGATATCTAAGTCCCAATTCGGGTTCGTCTCCGACATCGGGTCGAACATGTTCGCCAGCATGAAGCATTGTGTCGCGATTGGTGGAGTTGCAGCTGTAGCGGCCGCCACCTAAAAAAATCACAAAGCATTCATTCAATGAATTAGAAAAACAATTAGTTTTTAATTTGATAAAGTTATTTTGGAATTTTTTTGTTTGTTATAGAAATTTTAAATTTTTTAAATTTTTGTAATACTAAAAAATTTAATGTTATTTAAATTATTTTTAAAAATTTATCTTGTCTTTGGCACAATTTCAATTTAAAATATTATAAAAAAAAACCTATTTAAAAATAAAAAATGTCTTGGACGATAATGTTGAAAACTAATGTTCTGATGGACGGATTTTTTTGGAAAACCATATGAATTAACTAGCTGTTTTTCTAAATCTCCTTCACAGCTTTATTTAGTAGGCGAGCATGACGCTCTCCATTCTTAGTGCTGAAGAGGATTTGCTTGCTGATCGCTCTTGATAGATATGTCTCATACAGATATTTTTATGACGTAAATACCTCAAAAAACATCTATCAGCAATGAGGATGGCGAACATCATGTGCGCCAAATTATCTTCTTAATAAAGGTGCGAAGATTTAGAAAAATAATTGGTTTCATCCGAGTTTGTCAATATCAGGATGGAGTCAATGATGACGATATTTTTGAATGCAATAATGAATTATTATTAAGTATCAGAAAATTTTGCTAATTATGGGATTGAAAAAACAAAATTAGAAAAAGTGTCTATCACTTTTGATATATATAAGAACCGATTAACAATGTTCAAAGTCCAAGCAAAATATAGCGTTGGTCTAAAAGCTACTCACAATGATGATATATTTTCATTTTTGCTAAAATTTTTTATCTGATATTGAAATTGTGCTTAATCATTTTTTATCTATATCTAACCTTCTTCATTTTCTTCTTTCTTCATCAGATTTGATCCCGCGCTGAGGGGTCTTCACATTATAAAATCTGACACTTTGTATAATATAAAACACTAAACAAAATAGTTATGGCGTCAATAAGGGAAGATTTTGGAAAACGTGAATCCAAAAAAAATTTTAAAAAATGAGACAAAGACAAAAACAAGATTTTCAAAAACATTTGATAGATTCTAGTTTTTTAAATAGATAAATAGAGGAAAATAAATTAATTTTTTTTTAATGGAAAATAATATATTCAAAAGAGTAAAGATATATGGATGAAAGTTCATTTGAAAATACCAATAAAATTAATTGGGATTTAGCAGGGACAAATAAAATATTAATATGAATATAGAAGGGAAGTAAAGCATGCATTGCTTATGATATTTATATATTTTCATATTTTTAACAAAAATATGGAGAGTAAGACCATTACACTTAGAGAAAAATAAAAGATATTTTTTCCCTTTGATTATTATACATGTATATTTAAACCAATATCAAAAATTTATTGTGCTACACACCGTCAATTTTCAGAAAACAGAATGACAAAGTAATTTGCCTCCTAATAATCGACATAAAATAATATACATATTTAATTTATCATTAAGAGACGATCATTGGCGGTTTGTAGTCCGCGAAATGTTGATGCTGGATTAAATATATAATAATAAAGAGCCTAAAAATTTTATATTCTATTTTAAATTTTGCCTTACTGCTTTCATTTATAGCTCATCTAGCCCCAAAAGACCCTTGTCAGTGGAGCTTAAATCAAGAGAAGAGAAATGTCTCTACCTCCAGTCTTCTTACTAGATAACCTAAAAAGTGTAATAATTAAGTTAGAAAGTTATTGACTTCAAATCAAAATATCAAAATATATATGTTATTACTTTACACAGTTTAAAAAAGAAGAATTATAATGGAGGAAAAGATTTTAGTTATTTATATCTTCTAAAATTCAAGCATGCGCCCTGGAAGGCCTTTTGGAACTTTTTGGACTACTATAAAAATTAACTATTTTTAATTAAATATGTATGAAATTACTGTTATGCACCCATATTTATTCATACTAATGTGGTATTTATTTAACCAATTAATATGAAAAAATTTCTCGGTTAGGATGGGAACCGAACCTGTGAACTTTGGATTCATAGAAGACAATGTTGACTTTGTAAATACATTTAACCACTACTCCAGAGCGAGGTTCCTATAAGAGAAAGAATATTAGAATATTCGAAATTTTTATGAACCATCGAACATGAAAAATTTGGATTAATTTTTATTTATGATTTTTGTTCATTTGGAGGTGTTATTAAGATTAGGGAGAAGAGAGCTAATAAAGATGTACCTGGGCGGCATGGGGCATCTGTCCGAGGTTAAGCGCAGTGGCTGCTGCCTGAGGAATTTGCATCCCAGTCCCTTCTGCCAGTTTAAACATGAGTTGTAGTCTGCCTGTTGCTCCCAGATCAATTCCCGTTCGATCCAACTCATCAGAGTCCAGGAGGGATGGTGCTTGTGCTGTGTCTGATCTTTCTGTCACATTACCAACTTTCATGGGTCGTCCAGCCAACTCGAAGCCATTCAATTGCTCTAGAGCTTTTTTTGCATCCTCACTATTGTGAAAAGTTAAGAAACCATAACCTTTGGATCGTCCAGTTTCAGGATCCATAATAAGTTGGATATTATCAATTTTGCCAAAAGGTTCGAAAATTCCTCTAAGCATGTCTTCTGTAATATTAAAATGTAAACTGCCTACATAAAGTCGCATTGGTCCTTGATTTCCTTTAGGGACAACAAGATTAGGCATGGAATTGCCAGCCCTGTTCTTTTCAGCTTGGGTATGCTGAACAATAATAGGGACACCTAAAAGTTTTTGACCAGTAAGACCCATAGCGAGAGGAACAGATTCGGGCTCTTTAAATTCCACATAGGCGATTCCTTTAAAACGTCGCGTCTTGTTACATGTGATCAGCCGAACATCTCGTACCTGAAAATCAAATAGCACATACATTCCAATTTTATTACATATTTTATCAAAATTTTGAAATTAAATATTATCATCAAAAGAACAAAATTTTAAGTGAAAATTTCTGAACGTCATCCTTGATGGCAGAATTCCTATTAAAATTAAGAGAATTGAAGAATTGTCTATTTTAGTATAAAGTCAACATGAAAAATAAAAACAATCAATAATTAAATTGCAATCTTCGTTTAATATTATAATTAAAATTATCTATTGTAGATGCAATAATTATTAATTTTTAGTTAGAAAGTTAAGATTGGTTTCATTTTATATTTTTTTTATTTTTTTTAATATTTAAAAATTTTTAAAAATTTGGATAAATTGAAATTTATTATTTTAATTTTGAAAAATAATTTTAATTTTAGGAATAATGCATAAATTAGAATGAATAAGCTTTTTAACATTTCATTTCAAAGTCATTTTCTTTAAAAAAATCTTTTCAAATATATAATATATATATTAATGAATGTGTTGTTTGTTAAACATTTTCTCAAAATACATTGGCATCCAAAGAAAATTTAAAAAATCTCGGTCGTTGATTTTGAATTATTTTACTATTTTAATTCCCATATTCTTGAAGGCTGGAGAAATATTATTTATTTGTAATATCCTTTGGATGAGGTAATGTATTACAAAAGTTAGAAATTTTAATAATAGATAAAATATTTATCCAAATTTTCATGATAAGATTTTTTTAATTTATCTTTATTAATGAATTGATTAAAGAAGCTAGAATGGATTCTGATAAATAAAGGCGATGTATTAATAATTTAATTAATTTGAAAATAAGTGTTTATGGGTTGCCTTTCCAACAGATGAGAAAAATTCCTCGAGGTCTCGAGCGCGGATTCTCTGTGACAGCTGCATGCAAAAGACAGTCCTGGCGTCTCGTTCTTCTGGAGAAAGTTCTTCGACTGACTCCTTGCGACCTAGAGCAGTACGATCACGAGCCCTCGGCAACAACATAGGCGACAATGAACGTTTTCGCCTATCTCGTCTCGAAGAAGAACTCGACCTGTTTGACATTATTCAAGTAACATTGATCATCAACTCATTGAAATGATACTCACAGGTGAAGATGAGGCAGAGTTCATCATCCACTTAGCTCACAAAGCTTAGCACCAAAAGCTTTATTCCGGTGATGCACCAAGCTCCGTTATAATAAACTGACAGACAAATCAAACAAAAAGATTTTAAATAAAAAATATTTAATTTTTTGATTTCGATCAAATTTATCAACTAAGTAGAGAATGCATCAATATAAAAATTATGAACAAATTTTATTAAAATTAATAAAATAATTATTTATTTTTTGAATTAATTTAAATATTTCTTCATGTTTTATTCAAACATTTAGATTAAAAAGATATATAAATTTAAAAAACCCCAAACTACAGTATATATTTTAAAAAAATGTATTGAAAAAAAAGTTAAAAAAAATTATTCTTACCCAGATGAGCGATGTTCCCTCTCACGGGAACGTCTTCGTTCTTTGTCTTTGTCTTTTTCTTTTTCCCTATCTTTCTCGCGTTCGCGATCGCGATCACGTTCTCGTTCCCGATCGCGATCACGTTCACGTTCCCTATCCCGTTCTCGTGAAGAATGTCTTTTACGATCTCGATCTCGTTCACGATCTCTTCGGTCTCTAGATCGACTTCGAGTCCTATGCCTTTTACTTGAACTGAAAGATAAAAATATATGATTCTTTTATTTTGAAAGAAGATAAAAATAAGTGAATTAAAAAAGAAGGAACAGTAGAAACTTAATATTAAATATTTTGATATTCGAATATAATGTAATCAGAAACAGAGTTAAGTGGGGACGGCAAGAGCCCTAAATATTTTATAATAAATGTTGGAAGAATGTAAATATAACTAGCGAGAGTACTGCAGGGTTATTCGTTTGAAGAACAAAACAAAGATTTATTATTTTGACTCAAGTTCAAGGAAATTTGTAAAAATAGTATAGAGAATTTATAAAAAACTAATTCAAATAAAATTCATAAAAGAATGGAAAATAATATCCAAGTGTTTCGTTAAGTTTTAAGATCGTTGTTAGTATAAATAGATTAATTACCTGGATTTAGACGTTCCATTTTCTCGATTGGAAAACTTGTCCGATCCTCCTCCAGATGATTTTCCATGTGAATTCTCCTCCTAAGAAACAGAAGCAGGCGGGCCATCGGAGCCACACACACACACCAGAAGAGGAAACGCACCCAAACACACACACACAGCCATGAATTAGAATCAATAATCAAGAATACATTTTTATCCTGAATTTAAAGGGTATGTTTATTGTGTATATATTATATATATGTATATGTATATATATATATATCAATTTATAAATATATATATATATATACACATATATATATACATATTTAGATGTAAAGGAAAGTAAAAGAGTGAAAAGGCTCGAAGTTCACGCCGTTCAGTCAGGAAAAGGTGGTATGTGTATGTTCTTAACGAAATGTTTAAAGCAAGTGTCACTATTATTAAATCGGACGATTTTTTTCTTTCTTTTTTTAAATGACTTTTTTCCAGATATTTCTTTTTCTAAACAGCTGATGTGAATTAAGATTGCCGAGGGAGGCCGGAGGCTGCAGCTGCTGCTTGGAACCACTCACCTTGGAGCGGGGCTCTCGCTCAGTGTCAGGGCTGCGGCCTCTGCAAAGATACACCGGTCAGTAGGAAGCGGCTGCCCCGAGCCCGTCAGTCAAACTTTAGTCCTTGCAACCCTCACACACTCCACTTGCACCCCCTGCCTTATTTGATTATTGCGCCGGAATACCTCCCCTCATCCAAAACCCAATAACAATTTCCAACTCCAATGTATCACCATCTTCAGGATTTTATCATCTTACTATTATGAAAATTCTCCAAGTTTTCTTTTATCAAATCTTTGAATTTTTATAATTTTGCAGTAATCTAAGTATAAACGAGTCAATAGGATTATATCATAGCATCATTGATCAAATGCTGATCCATCACCAACTTTATTTTTTGTCAAATTTAGTACAAAGCTGTATTTGAATTTAAAGAAAGTTTTGTATAAACAAAAATTATGGGTTCTAGATTAAGCTCCACCAAAATGTGGCATATGCTTCACAAGACACCCTAGTGATTATTAAACTATGATAAACTCAAAGACTAAAATTTTGCAAAACTTGCCTCCAAATTCAGACAAAGCTATATATTAAATTTTAACAGAATTGTGAACAATCTAGTCCGAGGCTATTTAAAGAATATTCAATATGGATATAGAAAAAAAAAATCCCAACCTAGGTTTGATTTTTATCCTAGAGTGGGACATGAGACTGTACACACATACCGTTGGTTGCATGAAATTTGTTTTGTTTGTCAAGAAAATGAAGCTAAAACACAGTTTCCTTTTGGGCCAAAAGTCTTTTATTACCTTGACAAGGTACTACGGCTTTCCTCCACATCTTCTCTGATGATATTTGGACTTTCTACTATTTGATCTCTGCAGACTACAACTTTTAATATTTATGTTTTGCTCTATTCATCTAGATGAACTAGCAAAGCAACAAACCTTCTAAATAAGAGTTGGAATTAGACAACACAAAGATAAAGTTTCGTGCACTCCGATACAAGTATTATTCTTTATATTATATTATTTAAAATCTTTTTGAAAATTATATATTTTAAGTGAATGATCAACAGTTTCTTTAATTCCTCCATATATTGCGTATAAAACAATCTGAGGTTTAAAGAGAAAATGTAGAGTTTTTAAGATTCTCTAAAAGAAACTCTGGAGAAAATTATAAGATGATAGATAATCTGTAAATTTTGAATTTTTATAAAATAAAAAAAAAAGTATAGTCTAAAATAAAAAACTACAACGATCTTATTCATTCTGACTCTGATAATGACACACATTTTTATGTTAATAATACATATTTTCTCAAAACTATTTGCAGATTACATTTCATTACTTTGAAATACATCTGGTTGTATTGTAAAATCTATTAATAATTTGGAGAGATATGTAAAATTAATAAAAAACTCTGTCTCATGGGGGCGATCATTTATTATCCTGATATAACATGAATTCGTGTAAGGGTTCGGAGAAAAATAAAACCAGCCACTTTTCTCAGGTCACTATACACCACTTTATTCAGCAAATATTTCGGCCAACATTACGTTTGCCATCCTCAGTGCCACAATGTGATAATTTTAGTGCGACTGCGTCCGTTAGGTATATAAAATATTCTTGGAGAGGTGAGGAACATCTACACAATGAAATGATTCGATACCAAGTAATGCTGGTCAAAATATTTGCTGAATAAAGTGCTGTATAGTAACCTGAGCAAAGCAGTTGGTTTTCTTTTTCTCCACACCCTTACACAAAGTGATCTGCCAACCATATCTCACTTATTAACATGAATTCGTTAAAGGAATATCATATCTTACTTCCTTGGGTGACGTAAATAGAGTATGCTTATGAGCATTTATCAATAAAAAGAAAATTAAAATTTGTTAATATGTAAAAAATTTAATGAAGCTTGAAGCTGCATTTGATCAAAATCAATTTCAAGATTTGATCCTTTCCATTCTAAATGAAATAAAATGAGCTTTTGATTCAAAGAACCTTGAAATGAAAGCGGACGCGGACGGAGAAGCCAATGAAATCGGTAGGGCATAGACATAAAAAATTCCAATTTTAAAAATTTCCGTTTTTTTTTCATAAAATCGTAGAGAAAAACAAAAACAAAACGAAATTTCCCTGGAAAATAAAATGACCTGAATGCCATACAGTCAGATAGACCATTTCCAACTCATTTCATTAGTTTTGTCATTAAACTCTGGAGTAGTAAATCTAGTCAATTCCAGGCTTCCTTTACCCCAGTGACCTCTTAAAACTTACAATCTCCAATCTTTCAAAGCCAACCTCAACAAGCACCTCCTCATTCTCTCTTACTCCTGTTCTTCCTAGTGGCGACCACTGGTCCGTTGGATCTTATGCTTCCATATCAAAATAAAAAAAAAGGGGACCTCAAAACATGTAATTCACTTGAAATTTCTACATCGATTTTTAATCATATTTTGGGCATTTGAGGAGTTTATTGAATTATTGAATAGTAATATCTGATTCAAAATATAAGACTAATCAATTATTTAACGGATTTATTTTTTGACTACCAATTAATTTAAAAATGGCCTAACCTACCAAAAACGATTTAACAAAAACATTTAAGAAAATTCCATTCAAAAAAATTAGAGTAATAATTAAATAGTCATTTCACGGCCCAAACGGAATGTTTGCTTATATATATATATATATATATATATATATATGGCCCTTATCGAAAATATTGTTTTTCAATGTAATAGAGTTTTGAAATTCTCGAAATCTCTGACAATAGATATGATATTCCAGTATTAAAATAAAATTATTATAATTATTTTGTGCAAAATAAATTCAAGATATGAAGAAAAACTTTGAATGATACAAATTAAGTGTAAAGTTTTCAAATCATTGAGCCTGAGAGATGGTGTTACTTTAATATTTTTTTGGAGTTGGTTTTGACTAACACAGCGATTCTCAACCTGTATGACGTGAACTAAAAGAAGATCGTAGACATGAAAAAAATAAAAATTGGAAAAAACTAATTATTGAAATCAAAATAAGAAAAGATGCTATATGTTGATATAAAAAAAGTGGGTGTTTAGGCAAAAAAATCAGAACCCGGGACCTACATATTGTTTTCAAATTAGAAAGATCTGGAATATTTAATTTTTTTTATAATTATAATACGAGGATGGATTAAAAAACAAATGCTCTCAGGGACACAATTTATTACACAACCTCTGATACAGAGGAAGGCTCTAGTGCTTACTTCTCAACATAGTCAGCCTGCTTGTCCAAACATTTATTACACCGGTAGCCCAAGGTAGAGATGCCGGTATGGAAGATATCGGAGTCATATCCGATCGGATGCTTGGTCTTGAATTGCCGATCATTCAAGTGCTTCTTCACTGATCTGAAGAGATGGAAATTACAGGATGAGAGAGATCCGGGCTGTAGCATGATCTGTTGTGGCGCTTCCGGTGGGACTAATGGGACCAACCTCGCCCGGACCTTGCCACTCAGTGATTACCATCTCTTGAGGCTATTTAAGATGCACTTGGGTGGTAGCTGCAAGCATGCCGTCGGGATGTGCTTCACGGACTTGACTATGATTTCTTCTAAGGTATCGATACCTTGGTCTACCGGTGGAACAAATGTTTGGACAAGCAGGTGATTATGTTGAGAAGTAATGAGCACTAATGTCTTTATAATATGTATCAGTGTATGAGATTCCAGAATAAAGTGTGTCCGTGCGAGCACTTGTTACCTTACTTTTCGATCCATTCTCATATAAGACAAAAATTAAAAAGGTCAAAAATGTTTTGTTATTTTCTACTTTCTTTTAGAGGTGAAGGAGAGGGCGCTAAAAAACCTCATTAGAAAAGGGGGACACGAATGGAGAAAGGTTGAGAAACACTGAATTAATCTAATATATAAATTATTAAATAATTGAAAAAAGGATACTCATATCTTTTGAATTTTATCTTTATCAAAAAAACTTAAAATTTCATTAGTTTTCTTCTCATGGGAACTTAAGAATGCAGAAATAAAAAGGAGTTTTAAATTTTAATGTTTAATACTAAGTTTTCATAAAAAAGTAAGAAGCAAGAAATTGGCAATCAATGACCAGCGGGAAAGTTGCCACCCCGATCGATTTCTATTCACTGGAAGGGAACATTCTATTCAGAGTCAGAATGTTTGGGGTGGTGGAGATAGAAAAAAGTTAGAAGAAAGAAGAGTTTTTATCAAGCAAAATTGGGATATGAATACTAATTTCTAAATATGGAATATGAAATATAGTAATTGGTAAAGTAAAAGGATTCCCGATACGGATGATGATATTCTTAAATTCTTTACAAGTTTATAGTAAAAACTAAAAAAATATGATTAGTATGAAAGAAATTGAGGCATATCAAGTTAATGAATGCCTAGTAGAATTATATATATATATATAAAAGGGGAATCAAGTAAAATATAAAAGCTTAAAGAAACTTATTTTATGGATAATAAATAATTTTTTTAAAATAATATCTTTATAAAAAGGACTGAATTTTTTTGATAAGAACATTTTTTGAAATTAATAAAGGAGTTAACTAAAAAATTAACTTTTTCAAAGTTTTCTTTTAATGCGTTTTCTCTTTAAACTTTTATATTAATAGAAAGGAAGTTGGTTATTTTAAGAGAATAAGTTTAATTAAAATCATTAAAAGAATAACTAGATTAAGATTATTTTTTAGTAACTGCAGATAACAAGATGAAAATGAAAAGTGATATTACTTTCAATAATAAAATACAAATAAAGAAAAATAATCAAGAGAATTTTAATTCATCAACTATTTTTTATATTAATTGAATATTTAATCGAACTTTATATTTTTTTTTTTCAAATTTCATCTTGGGTGTTTTGATTTAAAATTTTATGAGTAACCCAATGGAAAAAAACTTAAATCTAAATACACCTTTCTTAAATTTAAGAATGTAAAATTTATTATTTTTTATGGATTTATAATAAAATGAATTATCCCGGCGCAAATACTATTACTAAATAGAGTTCACAACAAAGGAAATAAAAATTTATTTGATTAGAAGTGAAAAAATTTACTATAAATATAGCATCGCGACTTTTTTAGATTTCAAAGGCAATTAGGTCAATATTTAAGATATAAAAATTCGTTCATTTCTCAATTTTATAATAATAATTTATCAATTCTTATTTTGATTCATTTTTCATAACTGAAATGTCAGCGAATTATAAAAAGAACTTTTTAATAGATTTTTAGAATTCATGATCTCAAGACTTTTTTAAAAAGATATTTAATCAAGAATATTGTATAAGTGTTAGTTTGAGAAAAATTTTTTTCTATATTTTGCATTTCCTAATTAATTTTCAATATTGAAATAAAATTTTTTATCACTTATCAAAAATTTTAACAAGCAAAAAAAAGATTAATTTTTTCTTATTTTACAGTATTATTAGAAACTAAAAATAATTCATTTAATGGAAGACAACCACTCTGAATTTCTTTTGACAAGATATAAGTATTCATTTTGATCATAGAATAGAATGGTAATTTAATCTTTCGCGCTCTCATTCTTCAGTCATTTTTGACAATGTCTGAAAAGTTGTGGTTCTTCTGAGGATTCCAACTATACTGGGGTGTATTCCGATTTCATTCCCCAAGAAGAGGAAGTATCACTGATAGAGTTGTATCAATTTATGCCATTCAGCCTGCTTCAGGTTGCTTTAACTCAGGATGTTAAGTTTAACCTACTTTATCACTTTGGTTAATCGCCTTCTCTAGTAATTTAATTGACAAATAAATTAACAGCACATCTCTGTCAATGTTTGGGAGAGACTCAGTGTTAATTTATTAATAAAAATTAACAAATTTTGTTTAAAAGTTCAAAATTAATTTTTAAGTGAATTTGATTTTTTTTGTCTGTTGTGAATTCTATTATCTATTTTCATGCATCTTTTTCTCAATCGCACTGTCATAAGCTAAGTGTGTTTTTTAGTATTGAAGAGTAATAAGAAAATAAAATTGTTTGTAAATAAATTTTGAAAAAAATGAGAATACACACTGAGCTTATTAAACATCTATACGCCACGCTGATATGACCATAAAGTCTAAAGGACAAACCCTTATTTCCTGGTTTGCGTTTGACTAGAGACCTAGAATAATATGGTGGTTGGGGAATAGTGAGGCTTAATAGCATTTTTGGGATGTGGCAGTGAATCTGCACTGTTTGTTGCCTTGCTCCTCTTCCGAGTGGGCGATCCAACTTTGTCATTTGTGGGACCCTGCAGACGCAACAGAGAATGGATCAATGGATGGTTTCGTCGTCGACCGCGCGGCAACGTGGCAGATGCAAACCACCAGGGCGCGTGCAAAATACAGGGCAATGGCATATCCCAAATACAAGCGATCGGCTATTGTAAGCCAGACCAAATTTTATCTACATTTTAGAAAAGCCAGAATAAATCAATTTCATTAACTATAGAGGTTTGGAAGGTTATATTGTTTTATAACAAGAGGGAAAACAACCAAATAAACACAACAAAATACAAAATATTTTTGCATTTAATTAATAGAAAATTGACGACTCTTTGGGTTTTCTTCATAATTTTAAAAACACTGAGGTTTAACATATTTTCGGTGTACCATGAATTAATAAAAATAGGACATAGATAAGACAAACCATCTGGCTCTGAAGTATTTTTGCCACATTTGTTTTTATTCTTATTAAATTTTTGGAACAACGAAGAGATGTTAAATTCTGGATACTGTTTTTATAAAATTATCCCGAGGAAGACTGGAAGAGACGGTCGTAAAGACAACAATTTTATATGAATAAATGCTTAAAAATATTTTCAATTTTGGCTACATTCCATCGTCTCTTGCTATAGAATATTCAGCCTTTATTTTCTATAAATTTTTTTTTATTTTTTTAAAATTTATATTTCAATTAATTAATTATATACAGAATAATCTTTTTTTTTTTTCGAAAGATATATCATTGATCTATGTTTATGAAAACAAGTAAATAAAAAATTGTATAATCAATTTATAATATCTTTATGTTAAAATATAAAAAAATTTAAAATTAAAAAAAAAGCTATTCTGCATATTTGAATCCTATTTTTTTTAATAAGTTAATTATTCTGACATTATTAGTATTTATAAAAAGAAAGAGAAACCATTGCACTGTAAATTATAGAATAGAGCATTTGAATATGAGGAATAAACTAACCATTATCTGTAGCTGGAAGGGCCTTAGATCAGGTCACATCATGAGTATCATGATAGATCATCACAGTCTAGAGAAACGAAACGAAAGGACTCAATTGACCAACCACTTATCATAAAAATCACCTCTTTCCTTAAATAGGCCTAATACTAAACTAAAAATAAGTCATCTGCAGCTACCCACTGCGTCTGATCTAGAATTTAATTATATAAATGAAAAATAAATACTTACGCCCTTGCGATAAGGAGCTTCGAGCATTGCCTCAACATCAGAATCCTCTGCCATGGTTCTAGAATAAAAAAGGAAAAACAAATTTATTAAATAAAAAAAATAATAAAATCAATATAACACATCACTAAAACTAAATCTATGTATTAAGTGTTAATCAATAAAAACTTACATGAACTAATTAAATGTAAATAGTATCGAATCAAAAACAATTAGAGCACTAGGTTACGATTAATATGTAGTAAAGTTGATTTTAAATATAAATATAAATAAAATAAAAGTTTTAAGTTGAAAAGTTGATGTATAATTGTTTTAATATTTTCCAAAAATGAATATGGCGACTATTGAGGTCTGGAGTTTGGCTTCCTTTCTCTATCGAGCAGTGAGTGCATTCCATTCACACCTAAAACATTTTTGGAGTAAAAGTCCTTTTACCAAATCAAAAATTAAATTATTATATGAAATAAAATTATTATTTTTATTTATATGTAATAATAAATATAATATAAAATTAATATTATTAATAACTTTTTTTTATATTTATATTATTAAAATTTTATTATTTAAAAAATTCAAGCATGACAAAATTTTATGTACAAAATAAAATAAATATTAATATTTTTTATATTTATATTATTAAAATTAAAATATTCAATAAATTTATTTAAAAAATTCACTAAAAAGCATGACTAAAACTATTTGTTCCAGAGTAGTGAAATAAAAAAGGCGGATTTTTCGAACTATTCTTTGTGGCCTTGAAATTACATACATTGGTTTTGTTTTCATATACCCCACCAGAAATTAAAGCATAAGGTAGTTGAGATTTAATATCTGCACAGACTTCAATAAAATCAACAGCATAA
>JAAAKE020083814.1:0-22911 GCA_010014785.2 Anisolabis maritima | reverse complement strand
ATATATTTGTATGTTTTTTGAGTTTATATATATATATATATATATATATATATATATATATATATATAATTATTTCTCGTATAATAAGATTAGATATTTATATTGCCATTTAGAGAGGGATCTAAGAACTAGCCTGAATTTTACTTCACATTGAGAATTTATATTTCTTTCAAATAAAACATTCTGAAAAAAATTTTTTCTTTTCTACTCCATATTAATTGACTGTGAAATTTCACATGTGCATTTCCTAAGAATGTAAAAAATATTGAATCTTTTAGAATACATAAAAAACGTTTATGAAGAGAATAAAAAAATTTATAGAAAGTTATTCCTTAATTAAGCCGGTCATTAATTTCGTAATTTTGCTTTAAAGAATAGGTAATTTTTTTCTTTCACAAAGGAAAATACTCTAAAACTGGGGTATTAACAGTTCTTATAGATAGAAATAAAAACAAAAATAAAACTTTTATTTGTTAAATAAAAATTCGCAATAGAGAAAATTATGAGCAGGAATAGTTTTTTAGGGAAACCTATTATCATATAATGGGCGGCTATATAAATAAAATAGAGGTGAAAATAAAATGCAACGAGGCTCTACATTTTAACAAAGGGAATTCCTCATTAAAGCTATTATATTATTCACCCATCAATTATTTTTAAGAACATTTATATCAACGAAATTGCGTTTTTACAATCATGCCTTTGATATTATAAGTAGAGAAAGTCGTCAAAACAAAAGGAAAAGCAAAACAGCTCTTTGGATGAATAAATTTCATTTAATGATTTTGAAAAAGATTTATCTTTTCAAGAGAAATATTGGTCATATTTTTGTTCTTTATTATAAAATTCAAAATAGAATGGGGAGGGAAAAAAGAATGAGCCACTATTTATCATATTTATAGCACATATTGATCTTTTTTTTTTTCAAATTTGAGATAAAGGTAGTTTCAAAGTATTCAGATAAATAAAATAGGCCGTGAAGCAAAAATGTGCAGGAGAGAAGAAAGTTAGATGAGTAAAAAAAATCTAAAGGTTTCACATAAATTCCACTTCTTAATCATTTTGATATTTTATTCCAGTAGAAATTTTATATATTCACTAGATATTGGTTGTCATTATTTTTAGTCATATGGTTAGAGAGGCTGTCTTTTAACAAAAATTCTAAATTTTTCAAAAACTTACAAAGTTACTTGCAATTTAATTCAGATTCTTATATATATCTAGCTATATAAAATATTCTATAGGTATTGAGAAAAAAATTTGAAAAAAGCAGCTAGGTTTTTTTTTTCTTCAATTTATTTCCTGTCGTTTCTGTCTTGTGTCAGGGGGATCTAAAATGCTTGTATACATAAGATTAAAATGCTCAAACATTATTAAAGGTTGAGCTTTTCAATTTTATTTTAGGTAACCTTAATCCCTATGACCTCAGGTGACTAGGACAACCTCCGTGCTCCTTCCCTAAAATTTACAATCTCCAATTCCATCCTCAACAACACCTTTTAAAGTCCTCACTTTCTCTCACACCTGTTCTTCCTGGTTTGTGTGACTGGTCATTATAGTCCATGGAACCTTATTTATCCATATCCAAAAAAAAATTCAGTTCTCCTTTAAGGAGCTTTACATACCTATATTCGCCGTTTATTTTTACATTTTCATTGATATGTACTTTAACCTATACATACTCCCGGATCATTTTCGGATTCCGACGAACTTATTTCTTTTGAAATCTCGATTTAGAAATTTTTGAATGTATTAATTTCATTATCTTCGATAAAAAAAAAGGTTGAACAAAAATTTTTTCAAGAAAAATTCAAGATTTGCAGAAGTGCCCGGGACGTGAAATTCCTTAAGACTCACATTGATTATTAATATTATAAAATGATATCTTTTTGTTAAAGCCCATTCTGCAATTCATTGATTAAAAATAAAAATATCTTCACTCCAATAATTATCTTTGGGTATATTAATGACTGCCCTATTTATATATAGCATAATTCCACTGAGTTTATTAACATGCCAAGCCAATACATAATAAACCATAGCTCTTTAGATTACCATTAGTTTTGATTAGGAGTAAGTAATTAGCTGCATATATACATACATATATACATACATATATAAGAAAGTATTTGTATATGTATATATATTTTCTAACCCTGGAATATTAGATATACCAACTCTCTCTCTTTCTCTTTCTCTGTCACCCCTACTTTGTCAGTGACTCGCAAGTGTTTCTAAAGGAGAGAAGTGATAACAGTTATATACAAATACATCTACCTTTAGAGAGTCCTAATGGGCAAGTATTTCAGAATAGGGCTAATTAGAATTTCTTCAAGTTGAATTAAAGTCCTTTCTTTGGTTTAGTTCTTTTTCCAAAAATTAAATCATCAAAAAGAAAAAATATATTTTTGTAAATTCGGTTTACTTTTCATAATAAGAGAGTTAAGAAAAGAGGGCGTTATATAAACAACAAAACATTACAAAAAATAAATAAATAACAATATCATCTTCTAAATATGTTTTCAAAGTTTTTTCTCATTATTTTTCTTTAAATAATAATTTGACTTTCAAATAAAAATAATAAGAGTAAGATGATCCAATTTGATTGACAACTTCAATGCGCAGTGGGATTGTACATATGTACAAGTCAATAAATGTAAGAGGCTATACTTACATATTTTTATTATTAAATATTTTTCGGTATCTGAGACCATTTAGACTCCCTCAATGTTTATTTAAATTCATTGTTAGACAATATAATTTTAAAAAATTGTAATGGCTTTGGAATGAAAGCGAACCAGTGACACCTAGAACGTGAGACCTCTATAACAATTAACGAGGAAATTTTCCACTTGGATCCCAAATGTCGAGCGGCATCTAAGGTTAAAATTAACAATTCAGGTGCCATATTATATAATAATTATAATAATAATTACATCGGACCATATCATCCTTCATTATTAAAGGAAGAAAAATTTATTTTATTTTTAAGATAAGAAAAAACACATATTATTCACATTTATATAATTTTATCTATATCTATGTTATTAATAAGCAAAAATTAATAGTAAAGTTTTTGTTGGAATAGTAATATTTATACCAGAATTATCTAGTAGGAGATATGCAACGTAAAAAAAATATTTGGGGTGAAAGTTTGGGAAACATTGCAAGAGCATATTAAAGAAAAAAAGTCAAAAAGACGAAATACAAGGGCAAAAAATTTTCTCTATATGACATATGTTTATTAGCCTATACTCAAATTTTTGTTTCGTTATTTTTATAGTAAATCCGCTCCCACTCTACGGATTGTTATGAAAATTGGTTTAGGGCGCAAGTCTTAATTTTTTCACCGAATTTCAAAAGAATTGGTAAAGAGCAAATCTGAGAAAATCGTGGTAAGGATTAATATTTGGGGGGGGGGGATATGTTTTACACCCCCTGAGGATTCGCTTCAAATTGTAATACCTTCTTAGGCGTGCTCTTGTATTATAAAAGTAGTAAGCTTCATCTTTTTCTGATGACTTGAAACCTAACTTTTAAAATTTTCATGATCATAATACTTCCCATTACTATTAAATATAACAATGCGGGGAGGTAAAAAATTTAAAAAATATTCTTTTTATGATATAATTAAGATTATTTGAATATTCAAAAAAAGTAATTTTTTTTCTTTAATTAATTATTAAATAATTGAAAAAGTAAATATATCTTTAAATTAAAAAGCTTATCCCATTAACGAAATGGAATTTCAAAGATTTTAATCATTTACTCAACTCAAAGTTTAAAAGAATAATTCATGACTTAAAAAAAAAAAAAGATTTCATGTTTAAATCTAATTTGGGTGGGATTTTATTATATCAACATTGTAAAATATATATATTCATATAAATTATAGATTTCATTTTCTTCCCTTAAGCTATTCATCTTTTAACTTTTTATATCTACTCTACTTAGATCATAATCATTCCCAAAATCATATCCAAACTGACCAAAGTATTTTTTTTTTTTTTTCAATTATAAAATTAAAAAAAGAAAACATACATAAGGTAAAAAAATTCCATATATTTTCATATTTAAGTGTATAATTTTATCCACTGAAATAAATATACGTATATAATAGTGGAGTAAGAAGTGAATATAAGAGGCCCCCGTGGAGCAATCGGTAGGTTATCGCCGTTTTGTACAGGAGATCAGTGTTCGGGTATGAGGGATTCATTAATTGAAATTATTTAATGTAATCAAATCCTCAAATGTATCCTAGAGAGTTCGATGAAAATTTGTTTAAATCAATTGGGTAACAATTAATATTAATATATATATTAATATAAATAAATATGTATATGTATAATATATATTTAGTATAAATAAATATGTCTGAATAAGTGTATCGTAATAATCATATAATATATACAATAAGCAAGTTGTAATTCTTTCCAGCAATTTTAGCCATCCTCTTGAATATAAAATGGCCGGAATAGAACCCTATCGAGTATGCAAGTCATGTTATCTTGATTTTTATTTTTAGGTTACGTTATTTTTCCATTAATTGAATTTTTTTAAAAAGTCAGAGATTAAATAAAATTTCATATTTTTCTCTCTATGATGTTTATAATCTTATACCCATAAATCCGCTCCCACTATACGGATTGTTATGAAAATTGCCCAGGACTGATGACAAATGTCTTAATTATTATCACCGAGTTTTGACCCAGAGTATGTTGAGGAAATCGTGGTGTACAAAAAATATCGGGGAGGGGGGGCCTTTTTTCATGATCATAATACTTTCCTCTTACTATTATATATAAAAGTGAAGGGACGTAAAGAAAGAAGGATTCTCTCTCAATAAGCCAATAGATAGGCGAAGATCGGATTGAGGAAACTGGAATTTTTTTTTTAAATTTAACTAATGTAAAAGAAAGGTCGTTTGATTATGGGGTGGCGCAGGGGTTGCCGAAGCCGGCCCCGAGTCAGATATGTATGTGAGATCCTTATTTTCGAAAACTAAATATCAAGGCGAGATCAGGGACATGCCGAAGATGGACAGAGCGACTAGTATAAATTAATTTTGTTATTAAGGAATTTCATAGTCAAATTCTATATCCTAATTTAAGGATCAAGTGAATTATCAAATTATTCATTTATAATTTATATTTATTAAGAAAAGAAATTAAATTAGAGTTATTTTTCAGGTTCAACCTCAAACGAAATATTATTTTTTGTTGCCTTACTTTTCGTTTATAAGAAAATTCGATGTTCCCCTTTAATTTCTAATATTTTCATTTATTTTTATATAAATTAAAGATCTAATGAAGATAAAATAAATCTTGTCACATTTTCACGCGAGAAATGCTTACATTCCTTTGGGAATAAAACAGATTTGATCAGAGAGTGAAAATCCATCCCTCACTTATAAATTTCTTTGGTAATCGCAAACTGATCTCTTGTGATCTGCACAAACAAGTCATATGAAAATGCATGAGACTTTAATCTTTAACGAATCAATGATTTTAATCTTAAGACCGACAAATGTATTAGTTACCACTCCAGAAGGAATTTCAAATGCACATCAAAATAGAAATAGTGAGAAAAGATACATGTTAAATAAATATCTTTTTCTCTTAATCAGACTTTTTAAAAATTCAAAAATTTTTATTTTCATAGATAATATAAGAAATGGGGGAGGCGAACGGATTACGAATCTGAAATTTCAACTCCACTCGGGTTCGAGTCCTGCATGCCTCAAAAAATTATTCAACATTGCCAAAGACTCCTCCTGAGGTAGGAAAGTGAGAGATAATCTCATCCACAATTACAGGCACAAATGGGCTCAATTCGTGAAGCGTCTGGGTCAGGAAATCGGAAAAAAGCAAAACTATGTTCAGGAAATTCTTTTGCGTTTCGTATCGGTTATTTAATTATTTTTAATTTGCATCAAAATTGCTCCTGAAAAAGGGCACATAATAAGTGGCCGAAATATATTTTAAAAAAATCAACAAATTTAAATCGAAAAAAATTGTTTATTAACGAATTTCAAACATGTTTAAAGGTTTAAAAGATTTTATCAGAAAAGTGTTCGATATTGTATAATATTAATAATTGTTATTATTTATTTATTCATTCTTAAAAATAAACTTAGAGATACATTTTTCCAAAAAATTATTCCGCATGACATAAACGCCACATAAATAATATAAAATAATAAATTTATATTCAGATTCATTTTTATTTAAAAATTTAAAGTACATTGGAAACTGATTATATAAGCGAAATTCAATTTTCCCTAGGGTCAAAAAATCTATTTACACTTAACAAAAAAATCTTAGTTTAAATATAAGAGATTTGAGTTTAAATCTATAAAAATATAAATTGGTGTCAATCAAGAGAAAAATTGTAATTCCACCCAACTTTAAAAAAGATTCTTTTATAAAAAAGATAATTCTCAGTGCAATATGATTAGAGGAAACGACTCAGGAAGGGTCAATGACATAAACCAATAAGTCCCTTTTTAAACTGCTCTTCCCGATTTGAGAGTCTCTGCTTGCCAAATGGGTGTTTAAGGAGAAGAGTGTCTCTAAGTATTCGGGGCGTCAATGACGTCGGGGATGACACTTAGGAGGCGACGTGACGTCATCGACGACCTGGGCGAAGACAGCCCTTAATCCCCGGGGAATCCCCAACGGGATGCTATCAGAGAGCTCAGTGGAAACGATAATCCTTTGCAGGTGCCATCGGGACTCTGCAAGCGAATAATTTAACGAATCTGTAAAAGTATCCTCACTCCTCACAACTGTCCTCTCTCTCTTTCTCTCTCCCTGCTCCCTCTAAATTCACATATTTATATTCAGATTACATCCTGGAATTTTTAGAATATATTTTTTTATAAAGAAAATCAATATATAATTTTTTTTTACTAAACATTCTTTGGTTTATTCAATTAAAAGTTTAAACATCTAAATATAAATTTATTATCTAAATAAAGAGTAAATTATAAATGTAAATGAGCAGCAAAAAGAATTTGATCAGTCCGCCAAATTAAAGTAAAAACTTGAGTTTTTTGTGTCAGCAAGTGTCGAATTTAACATTTCCCGGATCAATATCTCTGACCGGATTGTTTTTTTACTTAACTAGGACACAGGCTGTTTAATTAGTCATAAAAATTTTTTCTTATGTCAAGATTACATTTTTAAAATTTTTAAAACTTGTATTATTTAAAAAAAAAAAAAATTCTCTTTAATTTGAATTTTTACTTAATGAATTCGAAGCTGATATTTATTCCATCTCTTTGTACGGTCCTTTGTCTTATAAGTAGGAAAACTAAAATTTGATTTTTGTATTTTAATGATTCAAAGAAAGTTCGATAAAATTTTTTAGTATACATATAAAATTAATCATTCAGTTTTTTGAGTTTCTAATTAAAGCAAATGTTTTAATGGCAAAAAGTTGCATTACGTCCTGCAAATATATGTAGTTTTCGAATCTAATTGAATTTGACACCCCTGGCCTAAATGATGTTTTGGAGAATGGGTATAAGAAATTAATACATGGTTATAAGTTGTTTATTGTAGTGGCATATTAGGGAGATACAGGGCCCCCTCCCCTCCAAGTCAAAATTACATAAATAAACACAAAATTTAAATAAAAACAAGGAAGAAACATGAAATAATAGTAAGTTTAAATGGAAAGAGAAACAATTGAAAAAATTAACCTTTATAAAAACCATAGGCTATAAGAAAATATTTATTTCCCCCTCTCAAATTTAACTCCGTTATATTCTTGATTGATTATATCTTATTCAAAATTAAAAAAAAAAAAAAATACTTTTTCAAAAATATTTTATTTACTTTGATAATAATTCTTAGAATCATGAGAGTAATTATGCTAACAGAGAAAAGTTAATTTTTATTTCTTTAAATGATTTTATTTATTTATTTTATTGGTTAAATAATTATCTAAAAAATTTAATTTATTTGACTACTATTTAGAAAAACATGGGGAAGTTATCCTTAAGAGTTATAGTTATTTTTTGTAATCCAATAAATAATAAATAACATACCCGAAGAATTAAAGTAATCAGAGTCAAGTAACATTAATGATATTATATTATTGTTGTTAAAAACATCAATAAACTCCCTAAATTTTCAAAGAGGTGGTTACTTTTAACCTGATCAAGTTAACCAGTAAATTTATTGTTGGAAGCGTTCAAAAAAGAAAAGAAGAGAAAAAAAAAGCACAAGTAAAACTCTTGGTTGAAAGAAAAGTGTTTACAATGTTGTTAGGGAATTGGAAAGGAAGGATCTGGAAATAGATAAGAAGTCGTGTGTCTCTTCAATCCAGATTCTACTATAAAATTCCACCTCTCTCCTGAAAACCAAATACCGTTCACATCTTTTATTCGTTAAAACCGAGCAGCGAGATTAACGATTAATTTCCTGAAAGCTATTTAGAGAAACATATGGACCCTAAATTATCGGATCTGTGGGGGTTGGTTCAATCGAAAAAAAAAAAAAAAATTGGATGAGCTTTTTTTTTTATTTTCCAATAGGGTTTTATTGATACAATATTCATTGATCTACCTTACTGATTACATTTGAATACTTAAGACTATTCAAAGAATATAGAATTTTTACTTTTGGGTAATTTATATGAAAAGAATTCCCCCTTCCTCCTCACGCGGCCGAGAGGTTAAAGGAATTGACATTGTACTATTGATAACCTTAGAAGCCAAGGGGTGTGGATTAGAATCTCAGGTAATCCGATGAATATTTATTTAAATCAAGTGGCTACCAATTGATATGAATAAATATATCTGGATAATGTGTTAATAAATATTATTTTAAAAGTCTATATGACCTCACATGCCGAAGAGACTGGAAAAAAAAAATATGAAAAGAATAACAAGTGACTAAAATAAATGAAAAAGTAATATCCAAATAAAATTTTCTATTTTTCACAAATTTCATACTTTCATCACCTGTTTTTATCATCATATATCATCACATCTCGATTTTCTGCCTGATAATTTATTTATTTATTTATTTTTGTTAAATTTTCATTAATTGGTGTGAAAAGGATTATAGTTCGGTTTTAAACTCTAAGATAATGAATAATAATTTTTAAAAAAATTTTCAAAAAACAATTTTTTTAAAAAAATCTTTTCGGCATCTGAGACCTAATAGATTTTAAACAATTACAATTATATTATTTACGATTCGAATTATTCAGCCATATTTATTTATGCCAATTGGTAAAAAAAATAATTTTATTTTCAACTTTTAGATAGGATAGAGATAGGTACCTCTATGACTCGTTTAGTTTTCAGACTCCTCTTGAGGCTAAAAAAAACATGAACCGCATAATTATCATAGAAAAATTAGAGTAAAACCACATAAATATTTATGTGGTTTCTTATGTTTAATAGATAATTAAGAATAAGTATATTATATGATAACCAAAATCAACAAATTTCTTTATTCACCTATTATTAAATTTTTGGATTTAAGCATTGGTATTTGAAAAAACTTTCGTCCGTTTTATTTTGTGATTTATAGTATGTATGGTATTTTGAGCTTTAGGTTTTCATTTTATAATGTGGTTGAATACAGAGAATGTGATCCATATATGAATGTCTGATTAATAGAAAAAAATATTTACTGCCATTAGAATAATGCGTTGAATTGAATAATTCATTTTAATTTTCTCTTGTTTTTTCTAGAAGTCTTTATTAATTTTTTTGTTTTGACAGTTTTCATTGATAATTAGTACGTTGACTCTTTTATAATCAATTTTTTACCCCAAGCCATGAAAATTTGTATATTTTTTTATTTCCTGTTATAAAAAAAAAAAAAAAGAAACAAGAGAGGAAATTATAGATTCTTACAAGCTTCGATTAGTTTTTGTTCTCCATTTCCATTACAAAGGGTTTTTTAGGATTACTAAATTAAAATGCAAACTACTTAAATCCATTTAATTAATGAATTCCCTGGAAACCAGAGCACTTTTATGAAAAAATGAAAGAAAAATGGAAAGTAAAAATTATTAACCTAACTTACAATTAAAGCTATTTAGAAAAAAAAATTAATTATGTTCAAATGAATTCAATTTAAATGAAAATAGCGATTAATTAAAAAAAAAAGTTTGCAACATTTTAGTTACGGTATTATAAATCTTAGAGAAATAACCCTTTGAGCTTCAAATTCATTAATCATTACGTGAAACATCCCAATTTTTTTTTTAATTTAAATATATTATTAAAGTAAACAATCTTATAGGTATATATAAAGACCTTTACTTTCTCTAAGATTCTTTAGGAAAAAGGCGTGAAATAAAAGTAAAGGAAACAGAAAGTGAATTTTATAAATAATGTTGTAATAAAAAAATTAAAAATTAAGATTTGATCCAACACGTATTAAGAAAATACTTATCTAAATTAAATGCATTAAAACGAATGAATTGAACCAACTACTAGTTCTGTAAAAGCTAAATATAAAATTATTTTATATTGGTCAATTATCTTTAGAGGTTGGATTTCATTTCGTATAATCAAATCCTTGTAATTTCTCGAGACATGTATCGGGATCTAATGTTGAATATAAATGTCTAAGTTTTTCCTCCTGGCATTTAGGCGATATTAAAATTATATTAATGACATGGCCTCAGCATGACACTGGCTGGCGCCATCAAAGTTTTCCAAGTGCATTAGTCTAATAGGCTAGGAACACTCTGCATCCGCAGGCAAGGTTATTAGAAAAGGTAATTTATTATACAAGTAGGCAGAAAAGCCATCTCCGCCTACCTAGTCTCAGTGGACTTGTGACCCGACAATTTAATTTTAAAAATATCAAAATATATTTTTTTGCACATTTTAAGGAGGGCAATATATAAGACGAGGAAGGATTTCTTTACAAAATTCAAGATACTTTTTTTTATACAAACAATTGTAGGAAGCTTTTTAAGTGACATACTAGAAAATAAAAAAAAAGCTTTTAATCAAAAAGGATTTACACAGGGACAAAATAAAATCCTTTTAAAATAACAATAGACAATTTTATTATCAAAATACAAAAGATTAAAAAAAGCCTTCTAGAGATTAAGAAATATGTTAAAAGAATTAATATAAGCATATTAAAAAGTTTAAATATTAACCTGTGATACTCAATCTGACGGTTAAAATCCTAAATTGAGGGTCCCCCATTATTTTGAGCTGGAAAATGATCAATAAATCTTAAAGATTTTCGAAATTATTAAATGTACTGCCAATTTAATCAAAATCGTCAGAATGGTTTAAGAGATTTTGACCGAAAACCAAAAAAATACACCAGTAAAGTGGACCCCAAACAATTTTGGGGAGATAATGGGGTACCTAGCTTAAATATACAATTTCAACTTTGAGCACCTTTACAATTTTGAGAAATATTGTTCACACATAATCAGACAGTACATTTTGCGAGACCCATTTTTTAGACTCAGGTCCTCAAAACGTGTTTTTCCGTTGAAATCTCGACATTTTTTGCGATTGCAATACTTTACTATATATATTACATACAAGATGAGATTCTCTGCAAAATAATTTTTTACGAAGGTGATGGGTCGGAAACTTTTCAGACCACTCGTATATATATAAGAGAAAGTAAAAATTATTGTTTGAGAGGAAAAGAAATTAAGAATTAAAATTTAATACTATTACTATGTTATAATAAACATACATCAAATATTATGGTTTCTCTTTCTCTCTCACAAGTGTCAGGACTCCAGTAAGAAGAGTTTTGAACCGACTGAGGTTCCATCATTCGGCAACTTTTTTTTATAAAAAATTGAATATAAAACCTAAGCTCCTAAGGAGAGAGACGACCAATGAAGCAGATCTTGCTGTTGGTTGCCTAATCTTCAGGCGTCTTAATCAAAATTGGGTTTTATTATTGTATTTATTTTTTAGTTTTTCTTAATTATATATGTAATATGTAGTATAAGGAGAAAGTATTGCGGTCGCAAAAAAACTGATGTCGAGAAATCAAGGAAAACGTTTTGAAATTCAGAGTCTGAAAAAAATGGGTCCAACGTCTGTCTTTCCGTGTAAAAGAAAATAAAAAATGGAGGGACCGCGAATGAGAAAAAGTTAAGAAACAATGATATAAACTATAAATTGATATAATAAAATTTCCAACTATCATCTGGAAAATTTAAAAGGACAAAAATGTCTAAAATTTTCAAATTTTATAAGTGAGATATAGCTGGGCAGATTAATTGTGTAAGTGTTCAGAGAAAAGAAGCCGTTTTTTTTTTCAGTATATATATTCTCCTTATATATCACTTTATTCGACAAATATTTCGGCCAGCATCACCGTTGGCCATCCTCAGTGCTACAAAGTGACCACTTGCTGTCGAATCGTTTCATTCATAAAATCTTATATATAACTAACGGAAGCAGGCCCACTAAAAATATCACTCTAGAAGAATGGCCGACGTGATACTGGCCGAAATATTTGCCGAATAAAGTGATGAAAAGTGAACCTGAGAAAAATGTCTGGATTTTTTTTCTTTTTTCCCCTTACATTTTCAAATTTATTTTTAATATTTGAAAGATAGGATAGTGATCACGAAATTCCCGAAATAAGAATAGCATTTCTTTTATAATAAGAATCAGGCATTTTTACGTGGATTAAGCTGATTTTATTTTCTTCTATTTTCTCAGGTTAAGAAAAAACAATTTAATCAAAAAAAATTAGTCTGCCATAGCCTGGCAAAGAAATACCAAAGGTAAAAAAAAAAAACTGAAATCTACAAAGCCTTAAGGATTTCTAAGTTTTAATTAATGTAGAAAAGAATTGCAAACACTTCGGTGTTGGTTGGCTTCCTACAACTCATCTTAAACCCTTTTGACTTAGGGATCGGACTTGGAGAAGCAAGTTATCCGGGGAAAATTGATAGACGCAATATGTGCTTGGCATCAAGAGAAGAGAAGTTGAGACGAGGAACGAATTTTGTTTTGAAAAACACTCAACTCAACTTTAAGATTGAATTTTTACTAAAAAAAAAAAAAGAAGAGAAAAAATATTTCAACTTTTTTTATTCGGAGAAATGATAAATGAATACCAAATCTATAATTAGTCTTTATAAAATTCCGTTGTATTTTTTTTTTTATTCTGACATCGAGAGCCTACTTTAAGCCTACCAATTAGACAGATATGCTTATCGGTTGCATATTCTCAAGGCGAACCAATGAATTTTACATTTTAATTAATCCTTCCATAAAGTAATTTATAATTTGTAAAGACACAAAAGAAGGTTCCAAGAAACAAGGGTATACTTAAGAACCATCAAATTGACAATATTGACAATGTCGAGGGAAGAAGATCGAAATTCTGTTTTTAAATAAATAAATAAATAAATAAATCTTGATAACTTCATACCTCTAATTAGAGAAGTTTGTTTTTCGACATTAAAGGCCATAGAGAGATTTAAAGTAAATTACCATATGTAAATATGATAACTGTTATATGTCCCTATTTATTTAGACTAATTATTATTATTTAATTAAATTTTAACGTCCAAAACAGACAGCGGATGATAGTCTCTTAGATCACGAAAGAGGTCTCTTGTCTCTGTGCTCTAAAGGACAGAGTGAAGCCAGGGATATTTTATTTAATTCAATAAAAAAAAATAAATGTATAAAATTACACTTTACCATAAAATTTTTTGAATCTGTGTTTCAATTATTGACTAATTTTTTTTTCTAAAAATCAAAAAATAAAAAAAAATTATATTGTTTCATAAAAACTTTTCAATTTCTTCGAATAATGACCACCACAATCTGATTCAATTAATTTCCAAAAGCGTTTTTATCATCATCATATTTATTAAAAATGATATTGCAATATAAATGTAAAATCGATATTAAGTAAAAAAATTTTTATCATGAAAACATTTTTTTTTTAATAATAGGTTATGTTCCATAAAAGAGTAATAAAGCTTTTCTTTATTATTTTTAGCTGGAATGGAAATAAAATGCATAATCCATATTCAAAAACCCTTTAGAAAGAATTTAAAATATATATATTTAGATATATAGCATTTTTTTTATTAGATCTGATTTATTAAACAAGCATATAAAATAGTGACACTAATTATTAATTCGTATCAAAAGCATAAAAAAAAAGCTAGTCGGGTGTAAATGGAGTCAGGATAAGTCATCCATTCATTGAGACACAAGTCGGTACTGAAAACGAGAGATGAAATCCTGAAAAAAGAGGCACGCAGGCAGGCAGCAGCCATTGCATTGCATGGTTCGATTCTTTAATCAGAAAAAGAAACCCACGGAGCAGAATGGTTTAAATCCGAGTGGAATAGAGGCGAACATTTCGCCAGAATAGAGATGGTTTGTATAAAAAAAAAAAAAAAAAAAAGCCTGGGGTTAAAGAAAAAAGCGTTTGAGGGAGAATCTAACATTATTCAGTGACGCTCGGCATTGAAATCACACTCTCCATTTTCGGTTTTTAAACCGTACATTTCTATACATAAAAGCCACCTAGTACTAACGTAACCTCTCTTATTTTTTTAGAAAGCGACCATCTGAAAGATGTTCAAATTTTTCCTCCGTTGACTTATTTAGAAAAATAATCAATCTCTTTTATTTTATTAATTTCGGAGTGAAATTGCTTCTTCTTTTTTTAAAGATTAAAAGATAATAATTCTCACTAATTAAATAATTTTTTAATAAATTTTTTTTAAAGAAAAACTTTAGTGAAAGATAAATAAATTGAACGTTATTATAAAGAAGTTATAGTATATCATTAAGATGCAATTAGTCTGGGTGAGAAGCTAATTAAATAATTACTTAATTACTATTCAAAGTCGATTTGAGATCCCACATCGAATGAATAATGGATATTTGGAACGATCTAAATCCAATTGATTTTCCACTTTCTCTATAACACCAATTTATATAAAATAGATTCCTAACAATTATTTTTTAATTGAAATATTCAATAAACGTATTCAGAGAGTTTCAAATTATAATATGAAAAAAAAAAAAAAATTAATGTAAAAGATAAAATTGGGTTAATTTTTTTTACAAGTCTGGTTGAAAATTCTTTTCAAAAAGTTTTACTTTATAATTTTATTTATTTTTTTTTTTTTTTCAAGACGATTGCCTTTGAGATTTCTTTTCTCTTGAATGTCTAAAAAGAATTATAAGCTTTAATTTCCCGACGTCCCTCTGCGCTAATTATCTATTACTACAACAGAGCTTTATTAACTGTCAAAATTTAAATAAATTTACTTAAAGTTATGAGAAAATTTTTATTAACTTTTAATCTACTTTCTGCTAAATAATTTTTTCATTGAAGTTCCCAAAAGAGAAGGTTTTTTGGAAATAATCTTCAGTAGAAATTTAAAATGAAAGTGAAATTTTACTTTATCTTAGATACTATTCTGAGAGATATGTCAGTAAAGAGGTGGTCAACCCTCTGTAAAAAAATAATAAAAACATTTGCAAAACCAACTTTGATGACCCCCTTGATTGAATGTATTAAATTTGCATAAATTATTAATAGTTGTATTCATAATAAATTATAATTTTAAGAATAGATCAGAAAACAATTATTAAAAACTTAAATTTAAAAACCATTGTGAGGAAAGAAGATATCAAGATTTGATATTAATTAATTAAATTTCATATTAAGAAACCACTCCACTAACAATCTTGCTACATATGAAGTATGGATTAACGTAGGTAATTGAATTACAGAAAGAGACAAACACTAACAATTAGAGTCAATATTAAGAAGAGCTCTGTGAAAATCTTCATTTAGATTGTGGTACTCCAGAGAAGTGAAACTAGGGCTAAGCAGGATTAAAATGTCTGAAACCTAAGGAAATGCCATTTATAAATATAATGGTCCTTTTGTAGTTAAGTGGGAAACCGTTTTTAAAAATAAAAAATATCAATTGAAGAAAAGTGCAAAAGAGGAACGTATGGTTATTTATTTCCAATCATTAGCAGTTATAATAATAAGCAATTTAACTATTTCACTGATGCTACTGGTTTAATAGGCAAGGCCCTTGCCTCTACGTGCTCTGGTCCGAGGTTCGGCTGAGTCCAAATTTTCTCAAACATATGAGTACAAAAGAATTTCATTTGATTATTTAAATTAGCTAACAGATAACTTCTTTATCCTATCTTTAATATTTAAATTTCTTTATAGTTATTAAATTATAGTTTATTTAAAATAAAAAATGAACTATTTCTAAAAATTAACTGAAAGAGATAAAATAAAGTTCAGTATCAACCTCGGTATAATAAGAACTGGGAATAAGAACCTGCGGTTCGTTAATGGAAGAATTAAGTTTTTCGTATTTTGAATAAAAATTTGTATATAAATTTATAAAAATTTATGTCATCTACCAAAATAATATATATACATGCTTAAGAGTCATAAAAATTTATATTTTATATTGATAATAATTAAAAGATTAAAAATAAATGATTAATTTTTGGTAAGAATTATAAAAAATAAATCTTAAAAGCTGGAGATCAATGTTTTATTTATTTTATTAAACAAAAATAAAAGATGGTTTAAACAAAAAAAATGTCAATCATAATTATATTTTCACTTTTTTTTTTTGTGACTTTTCAAGTTTATTTTTAAACAAGTTGTTTGCCTCCGAATATCAAATAAAAACAAATTGCGTAGATCTTTTTTTAGCTTAATTGGATTTCATCTCGAAATTGGTTTCCAAATTGGATCAATGATAATTGCTTTTCATTGAGTCTAATCATATCATGACTCTCAAATGAAGTTCGATCCTTTCTCTCAGACATAATCCAAATTCACTGACACCCTTTTATAATTTAGAAATCGAAAAGAAGAATTTTTTGTACACAATGTTTTATGGATTAAAGTTAAAAGAGGTTAAGGAGAAGAAAAAACTAAGCAAGAATAGTATTATTTAAGAGGTACTCAGAGATGTGAAGGGCTCTTAAGAGAAGGACTGCCCTATAGAAAAAAATATCTTGAAACAATTTTTTATCTTGTTTGATAAGAATAAGTATTTCAATTAAAATTGTAAAAAATATAGTTATAAAAAATCTAATATCTACATAAATGATGAATGCTCGATTTCAATTACAGAGAGTTGGTGGGCTTTCTAAAAGGGGCATTAAGAATGGACCCGCTGTTCAAATTAAATAGAAAGAAGTAGAAATCTTACATTCATTTATTCTCACTGAATAAATATGCAGGTTATTTTTAAATATTTATTGAATGAAAAAATTCAAAGTTCTAAATAATCAAGTCTTAGCTTCAGCTACCGATCAATATAAAATTTATTTAAATAAATTTGAATAAATAGAGAGAGATATAGTTACCTAGAGCTTAAAACTTATTTTACTTATTTTTTCTCTCTAGTAATATGTTTGACGTAAAAAAGTCCATTTGAAATTTATTTTTACTAAATAATTTCATACTCTAGAACAACCTTTAATTTATATGATACCAACTTCCAGAATTAAATATCAATAAAGTTTCTTCAAAATCAATCACACATTAGGAAAGTGAAATGATATTTGTAGTCAATATTTCTGTTTGAGAGGAGGGTGTATGCTTATTTTCGATATCATTATCCTTTTTTATAATTTTTAACTACTCTGATTATTCCACTGTATTTAAAAAATAGATAAAATATATTTTTGACTGTCATATTTATATTGAAACAGTAATATTTTTTTATTTTGCTATTTTAAGATAATGATCAAGGAACTGCGAAATTCAATTTAAAAAAGTTTTTTTTTATTTCATGTAAAATATATCAAAGAGATATTTGGGGCATATCCAATCAACGAGAGCTGGTAATTCGAGAGGTTCGCTAGCGATGGTATCTCGCCACTCGAGTCGAGAGATCGTTTGCTCCTTTGAGGCTTCTCTTCTGCCTGATCAAGTTGCTCCCTCAATAGCAACAACCCGGCTTCTTTCGAGTTTTGCTTCTGAGTTTTCCCAACTCTCGACACCTAGACCCACCCGTGTAGGTAAAACCACTTCTGAGGAAGCCCATTCTTTGAAGAACCCAATTTCAACCTGCAACTTTGTCAAAAGCTTAGTTAGACATTTCTTAGGATATTGATGGCTTTATATTTTATTTTAATGAAATTTATTATTTACTTAAAATTTAATAGTTAGAAAATTATTATAATAAATAAAAAAATAATAATTACATTTCATAAGTTTTTCCCATTGATGATCATGATCTTAGAGCCATTGATTCGCTTTCCATTTTGAGCGATAAATTTATTTAAATGATATTGGCTACAATTTAATAAAAATAAGATAAAATTATAACAAAATTTTTAAATATATATAATGAAATTCAGAAATCTCTTCTTAGTTAATAATAATTAGGACCAGCACGTTAGTAAAAAAACGGTGAATTTCAAAGTGGAGAGTCTGAACTTGTGGGGTCATTTTGGAAAAACTAAAATAGTTAAAATAATAAGTAATAAAAAATATTTTCACTGTTGTTTTAATTGTAATATATATTTATTGCAATATTAATTGTTGAAGTATTAAGTATTTAAAAAAATATATTTAGGCAATTATTGTTTTATGGAAAAACTAATAAATTGTTGATTTGTTTTTATTTAATAAGTAATAAGAAAAATAGAAGTATATAAGGGATTGGAGAGATATATTTAGAATATTTAAATAATTTAATAAAATAATTTTTAAATTTTAGTCAGAAGATTGGCAAAGGCAAATGTTTATGTATTTATTGTTACGATTTATGTGCTCTCTGAATGTAAGTAAATAACAATATATATTTTTATAAAATAGTTTAAATATTTTGTATTTTTAATCAACCCTTGAAGAAGTGGACGAAACATTCATAGGCCATATAAAGTTTTTATGAAAAACATTTTATCTTTTATTGTCCTATTCCAAAAAATTATGTATTGTTTTTAATTTTTTTAGATAGGTCAGGAACCATTCTTCCATAGACACAATATATTTTTGTTTGTTTTTCGGGAATAAAAAAAAAAAAAAAAACAGAATTAAGTTTAATTTATTCTATTATTTAATCACTTCATAAATAATAGGATATCTTATATACAATACCTTATTTATTAAATTAATATTTTCCAAATATAAAGGTTAAAATATTTATTATTATATTTGAGATCAAGATTAGCTGGTAAAAAAAATAAATACAAAATATTCTTATTTATTTACTAATAAATTCAATAAACATAGGAATTAAGGGTCGTCTAAAAATATAAAGTTAACAGCGTAAATCCTCTCTTTTTTTTCATGGGCTCCATGAAAACTAATAGTCCAAAGATGAGGGGACAAATTTGTTCTCTCGGTTGAGTCTCCTTTACTTGCAAGTCCGGGACATAAACTTGATGCCCCCATTCGAATATGGAGTTTTTTTTTCCCCGGGTTGCTGTTATGGGCCAATTCATCGCAAGCCTAGCCACGCATAAAATACAAGGTCCCTCCTGCACTCTCCTCCCCCAACCAACTCCTGCCCTCATCTGGACCAATTTTTCAGCCCGATATCTTGTATTTTTTTTTTTTTGTTTTGTTTTATTTTTCGGCCCCATCTTTTTTTCACTACTTGTTAAATATCTTTAAGAATTCACCTTTAATCTCGTGATCTGAATATAAAAATAAAATAAAAAAAAAAAAACTAAAATAAATAATCTCATGTTATAAAACAATTTCCTTAAACAGGACTATAATTTTTATTTTGGTTGGATGAATAATTCTAAAATCCCCTTTAATATTCCTTAAAATAATGAATTCTTTAGTTATAAATATAAGGTTAAATTAAATATGGCATATTAATACTTAACTTCATTAAAAGTGTATAATTAAAAAGCCAAAAAAATTTGGCTATTAATTTGTTTAATAATGTATATAATTTTTTTTTAAACATTATTGTATAGTATATTTTAATATTTATAATGTTTTTTAATATTAAATTTATGAGATAGTCACGTAAAGCTCTTTTTTTTATACCTTGTAATATTATAGAAATAATATAGATATAATTTTGTTTTTTGTTGAGAAATCCTTTAAGTATAAAATTTTTTATTAAAAATCATTGTAAAGTTTCGCAAAGGATGACCTTTTCATCGTTAGACATATTAAAAGTGCCATAAAGTTTATATCTCCTTGTATACTAGGATCTTATATATATATATAGAGCTTGTTTTAGAAATTGATATTCCTCCCCATTTTCAACTTAAAAATCCAAAAGAAAGATTTGAAATAAAATTTTTATTTCATAAGCAAAAGTATTTACTAATCCACAAGAAAATAATAATTTATAAATGAATTTTTAAAGAAAATATTTGGAAATAAATAAGCGCCCCTGTCTCACGGAACAGAGAAAGGGAGGTGAGTTTTACGTTCCGTCAATCGTTCGCTTCTAGGGCAGAACGATCATAATCTAAGTATTTATATTATATATAAATAAAGAGAGTTAAAAAATAAGATTTCTTACTTTATTAATTAAAAATATATTCGTTATAATTTTAACAATTATATATACCCAGGATAGCTAAGATTTTTTTAAATCTTTAAAAAGCTTAACTTTTTATAAAAAAATATATCCAAATTGCCAACTTCCACATTGGTGGACGAAATTTGGCAGTTATAAGTGTATTGGATAAAAATGCCAAATGCTAGGATTTTTATTTCGTTTGGCCCGTTTTTTTTTTTTTTTTTTTATTTTTAGGTAAAAATACTTATAATTTTCACAAGTGAAATGCGACCTTGACAACCTGGAGGACAACCTTAAAAGTCAAAGGGAGTGGGTTCGGATCCCAGGCAGTCTGATGAAAATTTATTTAAATCAACTGGATACCAATTGATGTAAACAAATATGTATGGTTAATTCGTATCGTAAAATAGAATAATAAATAGGTGAATTGTTTAAAGTCTCAGTAATTGAAAAGAATATTTAAAAAAAAAGTATGCTAATATTTATACAGAGGTTTGCAGAAATTAGTGCTTTGGTTCCCTGAAGGTAGGGATCACAAATGTCCAATTTTTTGAATAATTGCTCTATAGCTCCTCTTCAAAAAATCCTTTAGTGAAGGTTATTTTTGTTGCCTACTTTCGAGCAAACAAAAACGAACGAATTTAACCATCTCTTGGTAATATCCTCTTCAAAGTAAAATCAATAGTTTTTATTAATTCTATAGTAGAGCGGTCGTCAATCTTTTGGAATTCACTAACTAGATTGAAATCTCGTGGACCACTAAACGCAACCTTCCCCTGCAGATATTTTATTCAGTTTAAAAAATTTTATTATACGAATCATTATACTTTCTTTTATTATTATTATTATTATTATTTCTCTTATTAGAAATGATATCTACATTTGTGCATTTATGTTTTATATTATACATACATATGTGTATATTCAAATTTTATATTTACAAGCATACACGTTTGACGATCGCTGCTATAGAAAGTAAGAAAAATATAGTGCCAATATTCATTTATTAAATTTTTTTCATTTATAGTATTAAATTTATATAATAATTAAATAGTTGTATATATAAAATTCCATTTCAACCCTTCAAAAAAAAAAAATCTATAAATATTTATGAGAATTTAAGAAAAAATTGATGAATAGAAATTTAGCTGAAAGACGATTTGTCAGCCCATAGGAAAAGTCAAAGGGAGGAGGGAAAAGGGCTCTCCTAGTCCGTTTAGAAGGCATTCAATCCAAAACGACCAATAACAGAAAGGAGAAGAAGATTCATAAAGTTGGCCAGTTTCCCTTCTTTTTTTTGGAACTGGACACATATGTCAAATCTCGTGATGGCGAATCATATATATTCTCTAGAGGGGCGCTTGAGAAATTCATTCCTTAAAGAATATAAAAGAGAGGAAATCTATTTCAAGATTGGCTTTAGCTAAGTGTATTATTTCAACCATCATTCAATAAAATAGCTCTGGGGAGAATAAGGATATTAGAGAACATGCTTTTTTTTTATCAATATTTGTTTAATACGTATTAAATTTTGCTTTTTATTTTTAATTTCTAAATTACTTAATAATTTTGACACACCAATAAATTTATTTCCAAAAAAAAAAAAAAAAATAATAAATAATGTATAAATTTATTTTATTTGCTGATAGGTAGGCAATCCAAATGACTAATTCATTAATTAATTTTTCGATTAATTTCTCCAGAAGTCGTTTTAAGAAGGTCACCCATGTTAAATCTTTTAAATTAACACTGAGTAAGCTTGGTACTCATTCGATGACCTCTGGAGCAATTTATCAAAAAAATTCATTAGTAAGTTGATCATTTAGATTGCCTACCTTCCAGCAACCAAAAACAAACAAATTTATGAACCCATAGCACGGCCGTTTCTTAATTTCAGAAAGATAATAATGAGTCATAAGAGTGGCCTTCTCACACTCAAGAACTATAGTTAACGAACGAAATATAGTTATGCATTCTGTTTATTTCTTTTCGGGCATCAAAAGGCGGGCGACCCTGGGATAGGCGGAGAGCAACAGTCACCAAGATCGATGTTGGTAAGTTTTTAGGCAATGTCAAGCTCTGCTGAACCTCGGCTCCAAGTACGAGAAAGTTGAAGGTTAGCCGGATGCCATTTATACAATTTTTTAAAATATTATTAGTGTATATAGGCATATATATATATATATATAGCCCCTTCCCCCCCCCCCCCTCGTGGCCGAGAGGTTAAAGATACTGACTTGGTCAATAATGATAACCTTAAAAGCCAAAGGGTCTGGGTTCGGATCCCAGGCAGTCGGATGAAAATTTATTTAAATGATTTGAATAGCAATTGATTTAAATAAATATGCCTGGATTACAAGTAACGTAATAAATTTATACGTGTATCGTTGAAAAGTCTATATGGCCTCAGATGCC